>JASAMZ010010166.1:0-12448 GCA_030248115.1 Linhomoeus sp. GSCO2_2
AGCTGCTTCCAAAGGCATTGCTGCCATCAGCCTACCGAACGCGCCTGGTTCGCGTCGAATGTTTCGAGAAAGGTGATTGCCTAGCTAGAGAACACGGTATGATGCTAACGTTTAGTAGCAGTTGACTACTCGGAGAGTTCCGATATCTAAACAGGCTGTCGAGTGCACTTGTTGAGTTTGTCTTGCCTTGCGCGTGGTGAAGCGCTTTTTGCCATCTAATTGTTTCGCAAACCGATATTCGCCAGCAGTTTTTCTACCCAAAGCGATTCCACCATTCCTGCGTTTCACATGTCTTCCGGTCTACAATCGACCACACTTCAGAGAGGGCCGATCTGGCCTCTGCAGCAGCAGATGGAGGGAAGGCGGCCGCTGTCGACGACCCGTTCTGGTAGGAGTTGACGGTTCGGAGCAACGTGCTCCCAGAGGACTGGCTGGACTGGCTCAGCGAGTTTCAAGGTCTAGCCTTATTAGTGCAAGTGAAGCTTGCGTTTCACTGATAGCTTCTGAGATCTTCAGAAAATTGTGATCGAAATCATAGGTGGAATTGGTTGTGAGCTTGGTGGTACGGTTAGACCCCCCCCCCCCCCCCACCTCCGGCTACTCCCCTCTCCCCAGCCCCCAATCAGGAAATTTCCACAAATGGGTCTAGTAATTACCAAGACTTTGTTGCCTGCGGCACTATTTGCCTGCGGCACGATTTGGGCCATTTTGGGTACAATTTGCTTCAAAATTGTGGTGAAATATGCGTTTTGGCCACTTCTTTTGCATTATTCGGGCTGCTGCAAGAAAGCGATTCGGTGGCCTCACTGACCCCCCTTGCATCACGACCAATCGCACCTACAATATATGCTTTAGATCAGCGAGTTTCAAGGTTTTACTTTATTGGTAATGCAACTTGTTTTCACTAATTCTTCGTCGAATTTCTGTAGAGCTGACGAAGACCCAGTACCGGCTGAGGCGCAGCGAGCCCAGCGCCAAGACAGTCGACCTTTCGCGCATGTACCTATATGAGAAATGCACCGTTGGCCACACCGATTGGATATTCAGCAGTCGCTTGGCGATGTGAAACCCATGGATACTGTAATTGCGGTTGTTCACACTGCAAAGTTGAAAGGTTGAAAGGGAGGCCTTTCTCTGACGGCCTAGGGCTGGCAGATCCAAAGACAGCTCGATTGACTGCAATTACTAATTGCAGATTTTTGCCAAAATTGCGTCGGTCACCTTTGCCGCCATCACAGCGCAGATTATGGGAGTGACGTTGATGGCCGTCAATCGCTTCACTGCTATCGTCTTTCCCAAGAACCACAAAGAGGTGCGAGTCGTGCCTCTCGGCGTGAACCTAAGCCTGAGCCTGAGCCCAAGCATAACCTAAGCTGAGGCCTAAGCATGTCAGCCTAATTTTGACGAAATCCTTATTACTAAGCGGCTAATGCTGTCCGGCTGTTTGTCTGTCACCGAATCGCGATATCTCTAGATACAGTTGACGGATCGCGACGGGCTATGCACCAAACTGACCGCCGTTTGTCGGCGCCTCTCGCCCCGCGTCTCGACTTCCAGCGATCGCTAAATCTACAGAAATCGCGAAAATATCGACCGCGCAACACTAAACAGTGCGCGCAGTTGACGTGCGCTGTTATAAGCATCGATTCTCATCAACAACCTAAAACGACGATGGCGCAGCGGATAGAGCGTTGGTTCTTGTGCAGCAATAGATCGCTGGAGCGATGGATCGACCCTCGCTTGGGGTGAAAATCTTTTGCTGCTCAGAATCTCATTGAAAATCATTTGTTTTGCCATTCAGGCAACCCTCGCGGGACTCAAGACGTTCGAATCTCTTTGGCGTCGACCATTCACTGCAGTTGGCGGCTCGTGAACGCCATAAGTTCAGTCGTCAAATCGCGATTGCTCCTTAAACTGACACGTCTTATCTGAGAAGTTTCACAAATGCAAGCATCTACAAGCTAAGCTCAACTGTCTTTTCATGTGTTTTCACAGGCGCAGAAGTACCTGCAGCAACTATTGCTTCCTTTTCACTGTCCTCTAACCATTAGCAGGCGTGGAACCAGGTGTAGCGCCACCTGAAATCATCCATGGGCTAAAGGCTAAAGCAAAACGCCCATGTGGCGCGCCATGTATGGGTCACTTTCGCTGCATGTTTAAAACCAGTTGTGTCGCGCCATGAGACACTTCATGTTACTGTAGATATTTTTCTACGAGCTAAAGTCTATGGGCTAACGCCAAGTGTCTATGGGCTAAATTCAAACACCCTTGAGGTTTATTTACAATTGCAAAACTGGTTGACCAGTGGCACAGACACCTGAAGTCTGCAATCATCTATGGGGTAAAGTCTAGCACTAGCTGTGTGAGCCATTGGCTTCAGCACATTATGATCAAGTGACTACGGTCTACATCCAAGTGTCTATTGTGTATTACAGGCACAGGAGCTGGCGAGATTTTAAACATAGGTACTGACAATGGCACAGGGTCTAACGATTTGAGATCCAACCATACTGTCCTGCAGTGCACTGAATTCGATGATTGCATTATCTCCTTCATGCTCTGCAGATTACCCATATGCTATTGACTATAGAGATTCTCCTACGGGCTAAAGGCTCTAGTCCTATATACTAAGCGGCAAAAGTCTGTCCGTCTGTCTGTTTGTTTGTCTGTAAACGCTCTAGCGCTCGCTACAGTTGACGGATCGTAATGATCAATAGCTTAAACTGACCGTCATAACATGTAGTTTTGCACCTCCTATTTTAGAACTTTGACCGATGATAACTAAATTCCACAATATTTCGCAAAATATCAACTGCACCAGTACATTCTGACTGCAAAAGGCATCACACTCTGTGATTGACACTTGATTTCGCACCAAAAGCACTATACAGTGTCACCATTCATGACAGAGTTGTCGTTGCGAGAGCAATACGTAACTGAACCAAGTAGGTGCAACAAAAAAATAAATTTGCTAAGAGGGAGAGGGTCAAACGACTAAAGGTTGACAAAGCAATGAAGTAGTACACACGGTGCGAATAATTTCTAAGAAGTTTGCCTTAATAACATTAAAAACTCAAATAAGCGACCCCCCTTCAATAAGCGACACCCCTCTAATAAGCGACCCCCCCCCCCCCCGAGGGGTGGTTTAATTAATAAGCGACCAGGTCGCTTATTGGAGTTTTTACGGTATTGCTACAATATGGCGCCGCATGCGAAATTTTTGCCAATTTCTAGCACAGCAGGAAGCAACTTTCTTTATTTCTAGGCAGTCGGGGTTTTTCAGAGGGTCTCTGCGGGGGGGGGGGGGAGGTCACTTCTAGCTTGGGGCGGGGGGGGGGGGGGGGGGTGGGGTGGATCCTTGGGTCCCAGGATGCCACTATGGATGGAGCACTCTTCCTTTCTGATTCAGAAACGCGTGCGCATCGTCCGTCGACTAGGGCCCAATGGCGAGGTGCTCGAGCAGCGGATGGAGGAGGAGCCGGAAGAGACCGAGGTCCAGGGTGGCACGATTCGCACTGTTTCAAAAGTTGATCCTACCACCGGTGAAGCTATGACAACCACTACCGCCTTTGAACTATCACCTGAGGAGATCTTGGATGGTGGCAACTGTGGCAGAAGCTCCGATGTCCTACCAGGCGGCTTCCGTGAAAGCTCAAGCCTCGCTAATGATGGGAGCCGCTCAAACGCGCTGATGAGAATGGGTGACTCACAGTTGGACCAGGACATTGCCAAGGTGTTACTGAAGACGCAGGAGACTTTCCAGTCCATGCTCGAAAGCAACCGCGACTACTTCCTTCAAGTGAGTAAAGATCAAACTTTGCGACCTTCTGGTGTAGATGGGCACAGGTCACCAGAACCGGCTAGCAGCTAACAGCTGGCAACTGGTCTCGCTGGCCAGTTGAAGAGAAGCTCCGTGCTGATGGTTGACAGCAGGTTGGCTCACTGCCGACCAGTGCCCATCTCTACACACTTCATGGTTAACTTCGGAAAACAATGTAGGTACCCCCATTTCTGCTCTGCTTCAGGCCTTTCCAGCTTTCAAGGACCTGCGCGCAGAGCCTAGCCTGTTTGCCATAACAGGCACAGGCAATCAACCCGAAGTATTCACCAGCCGGGAAGGAGACTCGACCATCACCACTCGGCGTACCAGGTTCGGGATTCAGCAGCAGGAGTGTTCAACCAAGATCTACATAAATGGCCAACTGCAAAAAAGTAGCGTTCGCGCCATTTGGGGCTACTCGGGTCCAGACGGCACGCTCGCCCTACAGGTACATGTGACGTCAATGTAACGATTGTAGACTTGTCTTTATTTCGCATCATTGATCAGTATTAGTGGGGCCTATACGTAGGTCCACTTGCAGCAGTCGTTCTAGCACTTTGATTCGCTGTCCTCAGGTCCAGGGTGAGAACGAGGGGCCAGCCGGAGACTCAGAAGACGAGGATTACGATGTCAGGAGCGAAATATCGGACAACCGATCCTCTATGGTGTGGAAGCCTGGAGGTCCCGAAGTAAGAAAGGAGAGAAACCCCTAAGCGTTGACACCCTTAGAAAGGACCTGCAAATATTTCTTACTACGCCATTAATTAATCAAATACTATTAAACTTCAAATAGAAGATTGACCATTCATCGGGTAACAATTTCGCCAAACTGAGTGGAGTGCATGCAACGGATATCATCGGTGTCGCCGGCTTAACCCAAGAAGTTTACCGTCCTGTCAATTACTGCAAGCATTCTAAAATGTGGCTGAACAGTAGATACCAATGCACAGAAAGCACTCGACAAGGCCTGGTGTGCTGCTGAGGAGCTGGTTAGGTCCGAGGAGCGATACGTCGACAAGCTGCGCCTGCTCGACGAGGTCTGCACTTCTCTCCATCATTGTTGTGACTGTGAGATATGTATGACAATTCACTAATACGACTGCATACAGTCCCGGTCAGAAGTCGGGCCTCATCTCGCGTTACGACGCGTCGCGCGTCGCGCCTATGCTATAGCATATAAATATCGATTTTTCCTTCCCTCCCTCCCGCTATAGCGTGTGACGCGCGACTACGCGCGACGCGAGATATGAGGCCCGACTTCTGACCGGGACTGTAGTTTTGCCACTTGCACAGGTGTTTCGCGTTAGAGCGGAGGCAGCGAATGCCAAGTCAAAGTCATTGGTGCCCGAGCAGCTGAAGCGCGTCTTTTCCAACGTCGCGACCATCCACCGCTTTCACAACGAGCACCTCCTACCCCAGTTACTTGTCCGCTTGCGCGATTGGCATCAGACGAGGACGATCAGTGATGTCATGGAGAAGCAGGCGCCATTTCTGAAGATGTACTCGGAGTACACGACCAACTACCAGAGGCACGCGCTGGACGCCTACACTGAGTGTATTAATGGAAGCAAGGAGTTCGCGCAAATCGTCGCGGAAATTGAGGTGTTGTTGGGGCGCGCAAATTGGTGGCTGGCTGTTCGACGACGACGACGACGACGACGACGACGACGACGACGACGACGACGACGACGACGACGACGACGACGACGACGACGACGACGACGACGACGACGACAACGACGACGACGACGACGACGACGACGACGACGACGACGACGACGACGACGACGACGACGACGACGACGACGACGACGACGACGACGACGACGACGACGACGACGACGACGACGACGACGACGAACAACCAGCCTTTCTTCTAGAAATCGCCTGAGTGTGGCAATATGCCGTTGTCCTCACATTTGATTGTGCCCGTTCAACGTGTCATGCGCTACCACCTCCTGTTGGGCGAGTATCTCACATCTGCCACCCGACTCCAGCGAAAGGCAGAGCACAGAAAAAGCTCTGAAACTGACGCAAGCAGCTGCCCAACATGCCAACGAAACCATCAGCAAGCTGGTGTTGTTGTCGAGACCTTTTGATGTCGGTTGCGACTTGAATACCAACTAAATCGGCGGTTTAGGAACAGTACAAGCAAGTCTTGGAACTCCAAGAGAAGCTCGGTAACCAGATTCCCGATCTTGTCTCACCGACCAGAGTTTTACTGAAACAGGGAAAGGTTATGAAGATTAGCGCTCGACACAACAACGAGCACCAGCCAAGACAACTATTCCTGGTTGTCAGTTTTATAACGTCGCAAAAGAATACCATTATTCCAATTTAATCAGAAAAGTTAGGACAGTGAACTGTTTGGTTAATGTTAATTTTAATTTGCATTAATCTAATAAGTTACCTAATGTAAATTGTGCAGCGTATTGCAAATGCTTATTTGGACGTGAAAAGCTGGGCGAAAGGAGCAGTCAAAATCTACCAAACTTTTTACCTACATTTCACCCAATTCACAGTAATCTCCTTGTTTCTCAGCTCAACGACATGCTGGTACTGTGCAGCGAGGTGAAGCTGTCGTCGCAGCGGCGACTGCGCGTGCGCGCCTTGATGGACATCGACGGCACTTATCGGCGCGACACCGTAGAAGCCGACAATGCATCGACTTCTTTAGAAGAGGAGAAGTCTGACGATTTGGTCGTCTGCGAGGGCGACCGCCTGGACACGGAGAACACCTTCTACGTGCGCAACGGGCAGCGTTGCATCGAACTGTATGCAGAGGCAGACGAGGAGAAGAACGAGTGGATTGAGGCCATCCTCAGTGCCATAAATCAGCGCACCATCTCGCAAAGAACCTTTGAGCGGCGTTCGCCCTCGCCACAGGTGCTGTCCTACCGTAAATACTCTAATAACCCCTCATACAGGTTTCTTTGTTTGACGTAAGGCAGGGGCCTATTGGAGGGGGTGGGGTTATTCTAGAGGAGGTGGCTTATTAGAGTGTTCACGGCATGGTTTGGTCAGAAATGTCATGTGGAGTCATTACCCATTTCGTTCAGCCAAGCACGCCACCACCAACTACTGGAAAAGACGGCACTTGCAGCAAATGCAGCAAGCCATTTGGACTGATCCAACGTTCTGTGTCTTGCGCCCGATGCAGGAATGTGAGATCCTTTTAACTGTGTGTGGTTACAACTGAATTATCTACATAGTTACCCAAAATCACAAACAGGTGTTCTGCAAAAGCTGCTGTTCAAGCAAAGCCCCATCTTCGCCGAGTAACAGGAACATGCTACGAATGTCGGCCCGCCGAAAGCGCGTCTGCGAAGAGTGCTCCAACGCGCCCAAAGGTTTCGCGACCAGTCGGCGCGGAGGCAAGAACCGCGAGCGAAAGAGCATTCTTTCGGTATTCATTCTTTCAGCCAATGGTTCAATATCTAACTGTGTCACGCTCGTTCTAGCGAGGCGCGCAATCGCCAGCCATCCACTCCGGACAGCTGGAGTTGAAGCTGCACAACCAGAAGAAGCAGCAGCAGTGGGTCAGACGCTACTTCGCCATCAGAGATGACTTCATCCTCTACGCTCACGTCTCTGAAAAGGTCGATCACTGTGAAGTACCCTAAATACTCCAATAAGCGTCCCCCTTCCTTTCTTCTCTGACATGCCCTCAGCCATGAGAAGGAGGGACGCTTATTGGAGGATTTTGGGTATGAACACTCTACCTCACGTAACAACGACTCAGCTGTTTGTCAGTCTATTGGATGGATTGTATTGGTCATTCCTTCAATCTAACCCTGGAGCGTCGCCTAATGGATGGGTGTACATACATAGCATCAGACCATAGTTATACAATGTACATACTGTTCAGTGTTGCGATAGCGATACCAAAGCTACAAGCCTGCAACTTACGGTATGTTTAAGTTAGACCTTAGACTATAATCTCTGAAAATGTCAGCCAAATCGACCAACCCACGCAAGAGATATAAGTCAGCAAAGGGCACGCGTTTTTTCGCCCGCCCTCAGGCGGGCGACACCCTACGAGAGCTCGGCGTGCGTGCGTGCGTACGTCCGTCCGTCCGTAACGCTCCCAGATCTCGGCGTTGGAAAGTCGTAGAGCGGAGATCTTGGGCTCTACGGATAGGTCTCGACTCACTGATCATTCAGCTAAGAGGTTTGGAAATTCAAAAGTTTGAATTGCGCGCGCTACAGTGAGCTGAAGGTCAAAACGCAAAACGGCTCTAGCTCGCTCGTGTTACGTCGTAGAGCGGCAATCGGCACGTCATGTGAAAGCTCTCGACGTGCTCTTTCATGCGACTGCAAAAGTTTTTTCGACTACGCAAACACGCACCGCGGAAAACGCCATTCTCGGCATCTTGACGCTAAAATCGCTCTAGCGCGCTCAACTTGCGTCGTAGAGAGACGATCTCGAGCTTTTTGGATAGCTCCCGACTCGCTGATCATTTGTTCTCCCATTGGTCGAAACTCAAAAGTTTGAATTTCGCGAGTTACAGTAACCGAAAGGTGCAAAACAGACAACAGATCTAACTCGCTCGTCTTACGTCGTAGAGCGGCAATCGCCACGTCAGGTGAAAGCTCTCGACGTGCTCTTCTATGTGGCAGTAAAACCTTTTCAATTACGCAAACACGCCCCGCGGAAAACGCCATTGCTGGCGATTTTGACGCTAAGCTGGCTGTAACGCGCTCAACTTGCGTCGTAGAGAGACGATCTCGAGCTTTTTGGATAGCTTCCGACTCACTGATCATTTGTTCTCCCTTTGATCGAAACACAATAGTTTGAATTTCGCGAGTTACAGTAACTTGAAGGTGCAAAAGCACAAAACGGCTCTAACTCGCTCGTCTTACGTCGTAGAGTGGCAATCGACACGCCAGGTGAAAGCTCTCGACGTGTTCTTTCATGCGGCTACAAAGGTTTGTTCAATTACGCAAACACGCACCGCGGAAAACGCCATTATCTGGATTTTGACGCTAAGATCGCTCTTTGCTACATGCAGAAGTGCGACACCGTTTGATTGCTCATAGTGTGCTCTTTTGTGCTTTGTCAATTGTTTGCCAAAACTTTTACAAGTTTTTGTCACTTTTTAAAAAGCGTTGCTTGAAAGAGGGATGTTCTTGCTCTAAAAGCCAAATCGCGGGCGAAATCAATATTGCTAAGCAATACCCTCTTGCGAAGCGGGGGCTCGTGAAGCGGAGCATGCGGGCGATGAGCTCTCGCACTCTCTGCAGAAAGAACGCAACTCTTTGAAATGTCAGTCAGAATACAAACTCAAGTTTTTAATACCGGAGCTTGTTGCTGCGCCACCCTGTATGTACCTACATGTGTAAGTGGGCACCATCATGCTTGTATGCTATCAAAATATTGTTTGCTTGTTCACCCAATCTGCTGGTAGTTAGGGTATGCACCTGGCGCTCTACTATGCTAGTGGCTCAACTGCAGGCAGAGAAAGCAGTAGCCGCGTTGCCGATGACTGGCTGCGAGCTGCAGCTTGGGAGCAGCGCCGACGACGGCGATGGCGAATCCGGATTCTACTTTCGAATCAGGCACTTCGACCGTCTTTATCGTCTGCGCGCCGACAGCGAGACAGAAATGGCCAAGTATGTGCGATTCTACTTTGTGAGCGGCCTCGGTTTGACACTACAATTGCAGGACGCGACAGTTATGAACACCCGTGTCTTAGCGGAAATCCGCTTACGTAACACCCAAGCGAAGCCTCTTTCACCGTCCAACAGAATATGCTGGTTTATCTCACTTTTGCAAATTTGATGCTTGCTGTACGTACAGTGTACACTTCTTTTTCTAAATTCCAAGTCCCACAGGTGGGCGGCTGTTCTGGAGCTGGCGGCCAACGCCAAGTTGCCCGGCGAGAACTCCCCATCGCCGAGCGCCGAGGGGTCGAAAAGCACTGCTGTGCGACATGCTTGCAACAAGCTACAATTCTGACGTTTCGAATTACGTCTGACGCAATAGCGCCTAAGTACACAAACTGTATGCGATTTGCGAACAGTACATTGAAGTGCAAATTTTTGAGAAATGCACTAAAGAGCGTGCGGCATTCGTGCGAGCAGGAGCCCCTGCAGAGGGGCACTCTGGGCACAACGATCTACCGTTGATTGCAGAAGTGTGTGTGCACCTTCACGCGAAAATCGTGCGATTTCTTCTCAACACACTCAAAACTGCCTTTCACAATCACAAGTCTCGCAAAGCAGTGTACAGAGAGGCAAGTCAGTAGAAAATACTGTTGCACGCAAGCAAAACATCTAAGGGCGCTAAGTTTCTCCGTGGCACCTCTAACACCAATGAAAGACCAAAACAGACTAGCAAAACGTGCGTCTAAGCAAGGAAAAGAAAATCACACAAAACATGGCAAAACTTGAGCGCAAAAATCAGCATATTTTCACGCAAAAAGTTCACAATTTCCGCATTTTCTTGAGCACAAACTCGTACACAGAGAAACTGATGCCTGAGGCTATTGGGCCCTTGACCCAGTTCATGCTCAAGCCCTTGTAGAGACCTGAAATTCAGGTATTTTTTGCAAAATGTCAACACAACAAGCTGTTTTAAAAAAAGTTGAGTTGTTTTATTAATACAGAGTGGTTTGTGAGTGTTTTAAAGTGGAAGAGTAAAAGATTGGATACTTTTGTAAAGTATTTCGAAGCCTTTCCGATATGACGCGCGCCCGCCCAGAGTCCACTATTCATGCGCTACTTCTGACACGCTCCTTTCTATAAGGGGTTCTTGCAGGGCAACATTGGGATCGCCCGGGATTAATTTTTTGAGCAAGACACACGCATTTCTGAGCGGCTGTTGCAAGGCAACATTGGGATCGCCCGGGATTAATTTTTTAGCAGACAAAGTTGTTCGTAAGACAAGGATTTAAAAAACAAAAGCATTTCTTTAGGAATGATCGTTCAACAACTGCCTCAACGTAAGCTTTCAAACGGTCGAACGAATGCCGCTCTACAACGTAAGACGAGCGAGTTAGGGCTGATTTGCTGTTTGAACCTTTGGGTTACTGTAGCTCGCGATATTCAAACTTTTGAGTTTCGACCAATAGAAGAACAAATGATCAGTGAGTCAAGAGCTATCCAGCAACTCAAGATCGTCTCTCTACGGCGCACGCTGAGCGGGTTAGAGCGATTTCTATGCTAACAAGCTCCGGTATTAAAAAGTTGAGTTTGTATTCTGACTGACATTGCAAAGAGTTGCGTTCTTTCTGCAGAGAGTGCGAGAGTTCATCGCCCGCATGCTCCGCTTCATGAGCCCCCGCTTCGCAAGAGGGTATTGCATTAGCAATATTGATTTCGCCCGCGATTTGGCTTTTAGAGCAAGAACATCCCCCTTTCAAGCAACGCTTTAAGAATGTGACAAAAACTTGTAAAAGTTTTGGCAAACAATTGACAGAGCACAAAAGAGCGCACTATGAGCAATCAAACGGTGTCGCACTTCTGCATGTAGCAAAGAGCGATCTTAGTGTTGAAATCTCGGGAATGGCATTTTCTGCGGTGCGTGTTTGCGTAATTGTAAAAACTTTTGCAGCCGCATGAAAGAGCACGTCTGGAGCTTTCACCTGACGCGTCGATTGCCGATCTACGACGCAAGACGAGCGAGTTAGAGCCGTTTTCTGCTTTTGCACTTTCGAGTTACTGTAACTCGCGAAATTCAAACTTTTGAGTTTCGACCAATGGGAGGACAAATGATCAATGAGTCGGGAGCTATCCAAAAAGCTCGAGATCGTCTCTCTACGACGCAAGTTGAGCGAGTTAGAGCGATCTTAGCATCGAAATCCCGAGAATGGCGTTTCAGCAGTGCGTGTTTGCGTAATTGAACAAAGTTTTGCAGCCGCATGAAGGAGCGCGTCGAGAGCTTTCACTTGGCGTGTCGATTGCCGCTCTACGACGTAAGACGAGCGAGTTAGAGCCGTTTTGTGCTTTTGCACCTTCGAGTTACTGTAACTCGCGAAATTCAAACTTTTGAATTTCAACCGATGGGAGAACAAATGATCAGTGAGTCGGGAGCTATCCAAAAAGCTCGAGATCGTCTCTCTACGACGCAAGTTGAGCGAGTTAGAGCGATCTTAGCGTCAAAATCCCGAGAATGGCGTTTTCAGCGGTGCTTGTTTGCGTAATTGAACAAAGTTTTGTAGCCGCGTGAAAGAGCACGTCGAGAGCTTTCACCTGACGTGTCGATTGCCACTCTACGACGTAACACGAGCGAGCTAGAGCCATTTTGCGTTTTGACCTTCGGGGTACTGTAGCGCGCGCAATTCAAACTTTTGAGTTTCGAAACCTCTTAGCTGAATGATCAGTGAGTCGAGATCTATCAGCAGAGCCCAAGATCTCCGCTCTACGACTTTCCAACGCCGAGATCTGAGAGCGTTACGGACGTACGGACGTACGGACGTACAGACGTACGGACGTACGCACGCACGCCGAGCTCTCGTATGGTGTCGCCCGCCTGAGGGCGGGCGAAAAAACGCGAGAATGTCGCTTTTCGTGGTGCGTGTTTGCGTAATTAACAAAATTTCCACGCCAAGTGAAAGATCACGTCGAGACCTTTTAGTTGACCTATCGCACGCCGCCCTACAAAGCAATACGTAACTGAACGAAGAG
>JASAMZ010010168.1:0-18639 GCA_030248115.1 Linhomoeus sp. GSCO2_2
GGGACGTGATCTGCCTGGGCCGAAATCTGCCTGGCCTCAATGCCATTCACTACTGTCGAGAACTACAACTGAGGTTGCGGACAACCATAATGCCAGGTTACACAGGTTACCAGTTTGTCTTCATTGGTGATGGTCCCGTGTGCCGGGCCCTTGCTGAACTGGACCACGATCTTCCTGGCCGCCAAATAGAAGCTCACTTGGCAGCGAGCCAGGAACCACAGCTGGCCGGCGTATAGAGCGCTCTGGGCCAGCTGTAGCAAGTGATTGGCCGCGTCGAAAGGTGCAAAAGCTGGAATGCCGCGGCCCCAGATGGGCAGGCCCTGCGACCTCCTGTAGCGCAATAACAGCTCTCTTCCAACCCAACAATGGACCATAAGTAGTCGCAACAGGAGATGCGGCAGTGACTTCCACAGTGCCATGGAGAAGACTCTACGGTAGGGCTTCTGGATGCCCGATGGGCCCTCCTTCCGCAGCGCAAGCAAGCGCTCCTTAGCCAGCCAGTAGAGACTGCACTGGTTCAGCAGATTCAAGGGCATCAGCACTAGGCTCTGCAGCAGCTGGAAGAGCCCCTCTCGCAACAACCAAGCAGTTGACGTGTCTTGTTCGTACGCTAAGTTTTGGGTGAAGCGCACCTCAGAGTTTCGAACTCCTCTTGGCACTCTGTGCTTGCGATGCTTGACTAGGGAAGGGGAAGGAATGCTTACAATGTCTAGTGAGAGCATACCGGGTTTTTCCGTAAATAAGCCCCGGGGCTTAAATTCGGAATTGGCACTTGTCCCGACCTGATATATCACCCAAATATAAGCCCCGGGGCTAATTATCGGAAAGTTCCAATTCTTACCATAGACGAATCTGCCGCTTGCGTGTGGCGTTGCTTGTATTTTGTGACATGTATGATGCTAATATGGAAGTGTAGTGTGTCCAAATATTCACTTCACTATCATAACGTTACGATTCACATTGAGAGCAGTAGAAATCATAGCACAATCCATGTATTTTGAGCGCAAAATGCGTCGTTGACGGCGAAAATTGAGGGACCTGCGCTGCTAAGTTTGGCCCCGAAAATAAGCCCATGGGGCTTATTTTTGGAAAGAAAACTTGAAGAAAGCCCCATGGGGCTTATTCTTGGAGGGGCTTATTTACGGAAAAACCCGGTACCTGAGGCTAGAGTGGCAACTGGACGTACGGAACATGTGTAGCCCATGCCATGCAGCACGCTACGCATTAGTCTCAAAGCAACACCAAATAAAGGTTGTTGCAAGAGGGGCTGACATGGCTGGCCTGCGATGTGTGTTTGATTCGACCGGTGAACTCGCCTCCGCACGGGCTGCCATGGAAGGCGGCCTCAGCCAGGCGCAAACTGATCATCAGACTGCAGAGGCTGCTCGCCGCATCAGTGACAATCTCGACTAGGTGGAAGCGAATGGCGTTCTTGTTGGCGTCATTGTCCTTTCGACAGTGGCAGACCCGCTGTTTGGAAAACCGAGCTGTGCTTGCACGAACAACAGCCACGTTGTACTGTTGCACTGTGGGTAACACTGCAATATTCCAGTGACTTGGCCCTGCTGAATGAGGGGAGGAGTGTCACTATGTATGTACCAAACCTATACCCATTCATGAAGCATCTTAAGGATCTGGCACTGCCTTTAGCACCGTCCATACCACTAGTAGTGAGAGAGCTGACCCAATCAGCCCCAATGGGGTAGTGACGTAGAAATCAGCCCATCTCAGATGGCTACCAATGACGTAGATCCAACGCACACTCCGGTGATATACGCGTGCGATGTGGTCGTCGTAATCGCGACGATTTCTGCAATATTATGTACTCTTAGCAATACTAACAGACTCGCAAGTTTTCACCAAGCGTGCACCTGGCCAACAGCCACCAAAGCTCAGGGTCGAAGAGGGCACAGCGCGGCGGCCGAAAAGCCAACACCAGCGCTCCGGGAAAAACAAACCAAAAAAAAAAAAAAAAACCCAAAAAAAAAAAAAAAAAAAAAAAAAAAAAAAAGAAAAAAAACCAAAAAAAAAAAAAAAAAAAAAAAAAAAACAAGGCAAAACAAGAAAAATTGTACAAGCCAAACGCCAACACGCAACGTGAGGCTGAAATTGAAAGTCGGAACTCGCGACACGCGACGTAGCTTGCGCCCGTTGCTGGTTCGCACTGTAGCCGAATGCACGCCTCGACCAGACTACTGAGGCTTCCACTGGCATTGCCGCCATGGCAGCCCCGCGAGGCCAGGAAGTTGGCGCACCGATGCGGCGCATCGTAGTAGCGTCTGAATCAGGGTGAATCAATATAGACTTAAACTAGTTTCAGTTGAGTTACAATCAGTTAACTGAAACTGAAACTAAATCGAAACTGGCACGGACTCCATAACTGAAACTGAAACTGAAACTGAAACTCACGGTTTAGTTTCAGTTATTTGAATGCCAGATTTTAGCCAATCTCAGCAGATTTACAACTTGTTAGAACACAACTTGTTCTAACACGTCTTGTTAGAATTTAGGTCTAGACACCCAAAGAAAGTATCGCAAGTTTAGAAATCGCTTCTAGGTGCACAAAATTTTGACTCCCAAGAATTTTTTTGAGCAATTCGTCGTGTCGCTACTCTTCCACAACTTCTTTTACTGGAATGCCATTGATAGGCCCGGTTTAGGCCCTACATCTTGGATCAAAGCTTTCGCGACTGGAAACAAGCGTGAGTGTGTTCAACAGCTGACAAGGTGATTAATGCGGGATACACGCTCAAAATCTAGAAAGTGCACCAACGCACTTCCACTCCCAAAAGCCGACCAGACTGCCGTTTCCAATGCTGTAGAAGTACCAGGGCCAGCGAACCACCGGCCAACCGTAGCCGGCTCGTCTGAGCGATTGGACCAGCCGCGCCCTGACGAAAATCCTGTCACGGGAGGGATACATGTACGTACTTTCAGCTTGAGAATTGAGATACTGAGGCAGTGTTTCTACCGTACTCGTGTGCTAAAGACAAAGACAAACCTTTCTTTTCGGCTGGTGTCGGTGCCCGATTCAGACCAGCTGGCAGCCACAAGGAGAATCAGTGACAACTGGCTTCTCATTTCGAATATCTATGCTGACCGTTAATAGTGGTGTTGTTCTCACGGAGCAAAGTTTGCCTCTACGAAGTGTACGTGTACACACATAACTCGAGAAGTAAAATGCCGGTTGGCTGAGAGCTTCGCCAGGCTGCGGTGATTAATGGCATTAGTGAAACACACCAAATTGATTCGAACACAAGACTACAGTACAGTGTACAGTGTACCTAGGTGCGATCAAGCGCTGCCCTAGAATGACGAGGTCGTGCGCACAATCCTCGATCACTTGCACCTGCTACAGTTTCATGATTGCATGGGTGGCCGCCGTAAATGAGTTCGCACAATATTAAGTACGGTACTCAGCATTCTGTAAATCGGGAAAAGTTCGGAAAACTCGGTCGGCACCCCTCTGTCCAAACTTCTTCATGTCCGAATAAACAATTTTGAGAACTTGCATCGATTTGCGAGTTAGGAAGGGTCTCATGCCATAATTTGGATTTGTGGACATTGTCATTTCCCTGTTGGAACTTGTTCGGTTTACAGTAACCAGGCGATCAAATCGGTCCGGGCAGCCAGATTGTGCAAGACTGTACTCCGGTTTTGCAATTTCGCACGTTTATGAACATCGAGGTTGTAGATGTGTTTTCCGTCGCCATTGTGTGACAGCAAGTTCCAGGTTAGGTAGGCATCGCATGTACAAAGCTCAAAATAGACTGAATTATTGGTTCCCCCTGTGTCGTGTGGCGTGCAGTAGTAGTATCTCCCTTCACAAACAAGGATGTGACAAAACACCGCCTGGAATACACATAGAGGAGGAGCTCACGGCGAAATGGGGTTCGAATCTTGTACAGTCACGTTGAACGTACATTGTTCGGGTAGTGTACTACGGGGAGATCCGCTATTTTCTACCCATTTCAGCCATGGCATGCTCTCACTGTGCGTTAGGGCCGCCGCAGGAGGTCATCTTGTCTCGCACCCACTGCTTGAATGCATTGGCCCAGTGGATGAGCTTCTCGGCATGAAAAAGTCTCTTGAAGTGCTTCTGAAAGATGTCCGTGAAGAGGATGTGTATGACGATTCCCAGGGAGCCGTTCAGGTCGGCGAAGAAGAAGGTCAGGGGGTAGAAGACCTCGGACAGCTCGCTCTGATGGGCCAGCTTATCAGCGAAGCCGACCAGAGGCCAGTGCCTTGGCAGCAGGCTGACGCAGACCATGAGATCGTGCGTGCAGCTGAATGCGACAGTAATCTTCTGAACTGCCGGCGTGTTGTATATGGCGCAACTGGCTTCGCTCTTGGACACAACAACTGCCTGAGATTACCTACTGAACGGGGACTGTTTCCTCACCTCGTCAGCTGTGCGAGCAGAAAGAAGGCGACGCAGACGATGTTCAGGCCCACTGTACCAACCAGTAGAAGGAAGTTGCGCCGGGCCTCCTCGATTCGTTTCTGCAACAACGCGCTTGCTAGAGCCGACGGCTGAGTTGAGCTCTACCAATGGCTACCGTACACGGAAATTGGACCACTGACCAATTTGTCTTCAGGGGTGATGTCCCCATGCGTCGGGCCCTTGCTGAACGTGACCACGATCTTCCTGGCGGCCAAGTAGAAGCCCACTTGGCGACGCGCCAGGTACCACAGCTGGACAGCGTAAAGAACGCTCTCGGCCAGTTGCAGCAAGCTGCGGACGACGTCAAAAAGTGCGAGAGCAGGAGTCTTCCGTGCGATAGGCAGGCCCTCCCACTCCCTGTAACGTCGCAGCGCTTCCCTACTCGCTACGCAACTTGCAATGCACAGCCGCAGCAGGATGTGCGGCAGGGAGTTCCACAGTGCCATGGAGAAGACTCTCCGGTAGGGCTTCTTGATTCCCGATGGGCCTTCCCTCTGCAGAGTGAGCAGGCGCTCCTTTGCCAACCAGTATAGGCTGCACTGGTTCAGCAGATTCAAGGGTATCAGCACTAGGCTGTGCAGCTGGAGGAGCCCGTCTTGCGACAACTACAAAGCTGGCGTGTGCTTCCTCAAACGACCGAAGCCACCTTATGAGCGTTTAGGGTGAGGCGCACACTACGACTTTGGAGCTGTTGGTGAGACTCCAGACATTCTGATATCTAGCTGGGTGAGGGTGAAGCGCTGAAGGCGACTTAGGTAGTTCCCAGTTGTACTCTCTGAGGTATTGTATAGGGTGTCTCAGCTATCTATCCGGGGTTTCAATCGTTAATAACTTCCGCATTTTCCGACGAAGTTCAACCAAATTTGCACACGATATAGATACACCTAAGGAATTTTTGTGGACAAAGTTTGAGCTTGCTCCGACCAAAATTGCCTGAATGGCAAGGGTTTGTTGATGATTGATCAATTTTGTACGTGCGCGTAAATGGAAGTGAGAATACCAACTTTGTGTCAGCCCAAAATTTTGGTATAGCATACTGCATGATGTTTCTCACGATCTACAAAAAATTTAGACAATTTTATACAATGAACAGCAAATGGCGTTACTTTGCGCAATGTCATGTCAGAAATGGGAGCCACTTTCCCCTGCAGGATGCAGTGAGTTCCGGCACGATGTTGCGCAAAGTAGCGCCATTTCCCATCTCATTCGCTGCACCAAGTTGTCTGAAGATTTTACAGTTTAACAGACACACCCTGTAGTACGTCATGCCCAACGTTGGGCCTAATATGTGGTGCAAAGCTTGAGAACGGCGGCTGCAAAGTTGGTGTTCTCACTACAGGCACGTACAAAATTGGCCAATCATTAGCAAACCCTTGTCATTCAGGCAGTTATGGTCGGAGCAAGCTCAAACTTTGCCCACAAAAATCCCTTAGATGTGTTTCTATCGTGTGTAAATTTGGTCCAATTTCGTTTGAAAATGCGGAAGTTATTAGCAAATGAAACCCCGGATAGATAGCTGGGACACCCTGTACATCTCTCTGAGTTATGCCTGTGCTCAGAGTGGCAATTAGACTTTTTGGGCAAGTTAGGTAAATGTGCCTGGCACCACGAGTGGTACACAAGTGCAAGTAATCTGTAGGAAAGCTAGAACAATGAAACTTGGAGATACTATTCACGTAGCATGTTGTTAGCGCGTTGACTATATAATATAGACACGTCTGATACAAAATTCCAGCAACTAGGGTTGTCAACAAAAACTCCGAGTTGAAAAACTAAAAACTCTAAAAAATTAATTTTCAGTTTTTTTAACAATGGGGGATTAAAAAACTCTAAATAATAACTAAATACAAATTAGTTTTTTAATTAAAAAACTAAAAATAACTTGAGGCTACCTAGTTATTTAACTCAGTAAAAACTTAAATAACTAAGCTCTAGTTATTTAAACTAGTTATTTAGTGTTAACTAGTTTTTTAACAATGAAGTTTGGTCAGGCTGCCCATTATCTGCCACATGTAGTACTATTTCGATCATATTGGCACCCTCAGAGTACCATTCAGTGTCCTGACACTATGTACAGAACATTTGACAAGACACAACAGTACATTTTGGGTCAAGTTTTGCTATGCCAGTTAAAAGACTAGTTTTTATTAAAAAACTACTTTAGTTTTTTAATTGCTTGAAATTAATAAAAGTTAAATAACTTAAACCGAGTTTTGTAAATCTGTTAAAAAATCTAAATAACTACCACCTAGGTAGTTTTTTAACTGGTTAAAAACAAAAATTAACTCGTCGGGAGTTTTTGTTGACAACCCTACCAGCAACATAGTTCCATTCTGGCTAAAATGTTGCTCAAAATAAAAGTTTGCCACCCGCGCTGGTGTTACCACTGAATAAGGTTCTGCATTACCAGAAGGTAAATTTTTGTATCTCGTCCACTCTCGAGTATGTTAAAATCCAACGTACCAACAATACTTTTTTCCTTATAACAGCATTCGAAAGTCTCATTTCTCTTACTGCTGCGGTCGCCTGCGGCACTAGAAAGATCGGCCAATTTCACGTTGTGAGCGCGTAGTTCTGCACGAATGGGTCTTGGATCGTGAAATTTGCTTCTAGCCTTCTAGTGTTTCCTACAGCTAGTTGGCGAGGGGATGCGTCGAATTGTGTAAACAGTAAACGTCCAGCACAGACTCTCAACATTACTATCAGTAACTGTTACATGGCCCATTGTTTGCTGATTAACATTAACCTAGTTACTGTTGCGTTCATGTTGCAAGAGGGGCTGACATGATTGGCCATGGACGTGCCACTCCATGTGGCAGTCAGCCACGCTTGGCCACAAGGGCTGTCATAGAAGGCGGCCCCTGCGAGGCGCAGACTGATCATCAGACTGCAGAGGCTGCTCGCGGCATCGGTGACAATTTCGACTAGGTGGAAACGAATGGCGTTCCTGTTGGCGTCCTTGTCCTTGCGACAGTGGCAGATCCACACAGAGTGGAGCAAGATGTGCAAGTGGCGGCCGAGAACAGTCTACCTTCATATCTGTTCTGACACTGTCACTCTGGCTCAATCTTAGCCGGCCTTTGGTGGCGAATTCGAAAACGGCGAATAATGGCGCTCGTTCAAAGGGTAGATGAGGGATGAGTGAATGTGGATGGGGATGGATGAGGACGGTGGTGGTAACTGAGTATCAAACAAACAACATCCATAGCTCAGAGCATCCTAGGTTGTGGATTTGCCACTGCCTTTAGCACCGCTCGCACCATGAGGAGCGAGAGAACTGATCCAACGACTCCCAATGGCGTAGTGGCATACAGGTCAGCCCACTTCAGATAGGCACTACTGACAGTCAGCCATCGGATACTTTCGTCTAGCTTGTGTGCAGACATGGTTATGTAGCCGTCAAGAGCGCGACGATATCTGAAAGTATGTACCTAGACCTAGGAAGCCTTTACTTGGAGTTCCAAATTGTCAATTTGAAGTGATGCGTGGAAGATGCGTTCAGTTGAACCAGGAGTGTGAAGTGGCAACGTATTGACACGTCGACATCGGAAATTCGTTCAAACGCGCACCTGACCAGAACCCACAACATTTCGGGGTCGAAGAGGGCGCAGCGCGGTGGGCGAAAAGCCCTTAGGCAGTGTTTCTCTGCGTTAGACAGATGGAACTCGTGGCAGGCCCTGTAGTAGCCGAGGCTGGCCGCCGCTTCCCGGGCACACCGGCGCCGCACGCATGCCTCGGCCAGACTCATGAGGCTGCCGCTACCGTTACCGCCGTGACAGCTGATCCAGCCTGCGCACTGCTGCGGCGCATAATAATAGTGCCTGAATCAAGGAGGTGATGAGTCCCAACACGAGGAGTAATTCTCTCTTTTGTAGTGCAATTAGGACAAGACTGCAACCTTTCTATGTACAGGGTTTGCTAGCACGCTTAGGATTACTGATGAGACTAGGTAGCTAGAATCACCGTGTTACAGAGTAGACCATGTATGTATGTATGTACGTATGTAACTCCGCATGTACACCACATACCGTACCTACTGTTTCTGAGCGCAACTTCCCGGAGGCGTCACGTCTTCAGTCAAGGCTTGACAGGATGGACGCGTGTTCAGTGCAATAGACTGCGTACATATGCAGCACGGGAAACAATAAGCGTTCTAAAGTCTAGAGGTCGCGCCAACGTACGTCCACTCCCATCTGGTAACCAGACTGTCGTTTCCAGTGGTGTAGAAGTACCAGGGCCAGCGGACCACCCGCCTACCGTAACCGGCTCGCTGAAGGGACTTTACCAGCCGTGCCCGAGCGAGAATCCTGCAATCGGACAGCAGAAAGAAGGTGTACTGTAGCCTATGATGGCAGTGGCAGCTCTTGGTGGGATGCGTGTCGGTCTCGTGAACAACATACAAATGGCAATACCTTTCTTCTGGACTGATGTCGCCGTCGGCCGCTGAAGCGGGCCAGTTGGCGGCAGTGGCAAGGATGAGCAGGAGTAACCGACTTTTCATACCGGGTTCTCTTTCAGACGACCGCTTTTCGTTCGGCCAGATTATGTGCACAACTAAACCAATGTAAGTGAAACTTTAACACATGGTCAGAAGGACTTTGGCATTTTGTGTGTTAGATGCCCAGCTGAATTGGTCTTGTAGTGCGGAAATTACAGGGTGTCAAAGTTGAGGTCGAAAATCTCACGATCGGCCGACTATGAAGCCCGACAACTCGGTTATTTTGCGCTTTTGCGGACGCGGCAAACTGGGTCTGAAAGGTCTATAAACAAGATTTAATTACGTGGTCTAACGGCCGAGTTACAGCTTGTCGAATAGTGACCACCTTTCCCAGCAGACGGCGGTCTGCGACTCTCCAGAACGCGTTGTCAGAACGCGTGGTCTGCGACTCTCCAGAACGCGTTTACTGGAGGATTTACGGTAAGTGAAACACACCAAATTGATTCGAACACAAGACTACAGTGCCTAGGTGCGATCAGGCGCTGCCCTAGAATGACGAGGTCGTGCGCACAATCCTCGATCACTTGCACCTGCTACATTTTCATGATTGCATGGGTGGCCGTCGTAAATGAGTTCGCGCAATATTAAGTACGGTACTCAACATTTTGCAAACCGGGAAAAGTTCGGAAAACTCGGTCGGCACCCCTTTGTCCAAACTTCTTCATGTCCGAATAAACAATTTTTGAGAACTTGCATCGATTTGCGAGTTAGGAAGGGTCTCATGCCATAATTCGGATTTGTGGACATTGTCATTTCCCTGTTGGAACTTGTTCGGTTTACAGTAACCAGGCGATCAAATCGGTCCGGGCAGCCAGATTGTGCAAGACTGTACTCCGGTTTTGCTATTTCGCACGTTTATGAACATCGATGTTGTAGATGTGTTTTCCGTCGCCATTGTGTGGCAGCAAGTTCCAGGTTAGGTAGGCGTCGCATGTACAAAGCTCAAAATAGACTGACAATTATTGGTTTCCCCTGTGTCGTGTGGCGTGTAGTAGTAGTATCTCCCTTCACAAACAAGGATGTGACAAAACACCGCCTGGAATACACATAGACGAGTAGCTCACGGCGAAATGGGGTTCGACTCTTGTACAGTCACGTTGAACGTACATTGTTGGGGTTACTACAGGCAGAGCATCTTAATTCTACCCATTTCAGCCATGGCATGCTCTCACTGTGCGTTAGGGCCGCCGCAGGAGGTCATCTTGTCTCGCACCCACTGCTTGAGTGTATTGGCCCGGTGTGTCAGCTTCTCAGTGCACAGCAGTCTCTTGAAGTTCTTCTGAAAGATGTCGGTGAAGAGGACGTGGATCACGATCCCCAGGGAGCCATTGAGGTCGGCGAAGAAGAAGGTCAGAGGGTAGACGGCCTCGAAGAGCTCGCTACGATGGGCCACCAGAACGGCGAAGTCGACCAGCGGCCAGTGACTGGGCAGCAGGCTGACGCAGATCATGAGGTCGTGCGTGCAGCTGAACGCGTGATTGTCTGAGATGCTGGCTAGCGTTGTTTGCGCTGGACACAACCACTGCAGTGGCGTAGCCGGGGTGGAGGGGGCATTGGGGGCAAATGCCCTCCCCCCCCCCCCCAGATGCCACTGCCACAGTGGATACCACTGCATAAATCTCCGATGTTGACTGTTTCCTCACCTGGCCAGCTGGGCGAGCAGAAAGAAGAAGACGCAGAGCACGTTCAGGCCCACCGTGCCAACCAGTAGAAGGAAGTTGCGCCGGGCTTCCTCGATTCGTTTCTGCAGCGGCGTGCAAAGCTCTAAGCAGTTTGCGTTGAGAACTGTGGCGACTGAGGAGCACCACTAGACAGACAACCTGAAAGTGGTTCACCAACCAGTTTGTCTTCGGGGGTGATGTTCCCGTGGGTTGGGCCCATGCTGAATTTGACCACGATCTTCCTGGCGGCCATGTAGAAGCCCACTTGGCGACGCGCCAGATACTGCAGTTGGGCGGCGTAGAGAACGCTTTGGGCCAGCTGTAGCACGTTGCGGACGACGTCAAAGGGCACGAGAACCGGCGTCTTCCACCCGGTAGGCAAACCCTCAGACTCCCTGTAGCGTCTCAGCGCTTCCCTTCCTGCGACGCTACTTGTAATGCACAGCCGCAGAATGACGTGCGGCAGGGAGTTCCACAGTGCCATGCTGAAGACTCTCCGGTAGGGCTTCTTGATTCCCGATGGGCCTGCCTTCTGCAGAGTGAGCAGGCGCTCCTTTGCCAGCCAGTAGAGACTGCACTGGTTCAGCAGATTCAACGGTGTCAGCACCAGGCTTTGCACTAGCTGGAAGAGCCCCTCTCGCAACAGTCGCAATGGCGTGCTTGCTCAATCGTATATCTACAGTTCCCAGTAGGCATCCACGAGCTCGGAGTGCCGACTGAAGCTTTTGGTGTGCCGCTAAGTGGCCAGGCTCAATATGTACATAGGTAAGTGCAAAGGCTGCGGACAACGAGTACCAGGTGATCTGAAAATCCACCCCATCCCCCACCCCACCTGTCTTGAAAAACTGACCAGTTTGTGTCTTCGGCCTGCATTTGCGCATGCAAAGCTGCTAGTATAAAGAGTTCTGGTGTCAGACGTGCAAAACACGTTCTCTGTGTTTCATCATTGGTATGCAGCTTTCCCATAGCTTGCTCGTGGCCAATCAAGGCTGTTGCAAGAGGGGCTGACATGATTGGCCAAGGACGTGCCTGTCAATACACCAGTCAGCCACACCCGACCGCAGGGCGAGTCAGTGAAGGCGGCGCCAGCGAGGCGCAGACTGAACGCCAGACTGCAGAGGCAGCCGGCGGCGTCGGTGACAATCTCGACTAGGTGGAAGCGAATGGCGTTTCTGTTGGCATCCTTGTCCTTTCGACAGTGGCAGATCCGCTCTTTTGGGAAAGACTATGGAGGGGCGGGGGGGGGGGGGGTGGGAGGGGGCTGGGTGAGCGAGCGGATGGCCAGTTCCGGAAACGCACTCGTACATACTCTACTCCACTGAGTATGAGTATGTAGGCTAGGGAATCCTGCACGTTTCCCTGCCTCATCTGACTCAACTGAATGTGAGTGGGGGTGGGGGGGGGGGGAGGTTAGAAGAGGGCGGTGGTTTCATCAATTCAGCATCAAACCAGCAATACACGTAGCACGGATCATCCTAGTGGATTTGCCACTGCCTTTAGCACCGCCCGCACCAAGAGGAGCGAGAGGGCTGATCCAATGAGTCCCAGCGGCGTGGTGACATACAGGTCAGTCCATTTCTGATAGGCACTAATGGCAGACAGCCACCGGGTACGCTCGTCTAGCATGTCTGGAGACATAATTATGTAGCCATCACGAGCGCGACGATATCTGCAGTGTGTACGTTGCATGTCCATATGCACCTAGGTTTCTAACAGTTGGAGTTTTGAACAGTTAACAAGCTGTGTGTGTAAAAAGTTCAACCTATACTTTGTGTCTGTCACATCTTGGTGAACAGCATAGTGAACTTAATACACATCATTAGCCGCATCTGGAGAAATTATCTTGACAACGTCTGGTATAAACCAAGTGCAGCTATTACCACGATACGGTTGTCTGTACAGCTGATCTAAGTGATCAGTGATATCGCCGCGTTCGCTATATGTTATCGGCATGATACGACGCCGTTCATCTAAAGTTACTAGCTGTGTGAAATCCTCACATCCAACAAAAAAACTTGCCAAACATGGAAACTTGCTAGCGTCTGAACTCGGCAAACAACTTGGCCCACTTTTGGAGCAACCGGACGCGACTACGACAATGACTCAGCAACAGAAACGGACGCCAAGACTTCGCTGGGTGTTATCGACGCCATCGTGTGACAAGATGCCAATCGACGGGGTGGTGGTGTGAGCGTGGGTAGTCTTCAACGAAACTCGCTACCGCTAGCATTGGACACAGAGATTTAAGGTTACGTAAAACATTTTGCTGACGTGGACAAACCAGAAGCCGCTACGCCGATAATTGTTTGGCTGTTCGGTGTCAAAACGTAAATGGCAAAACCAGAATAGAGCGCAGCAAAAAAGCAAAATGGTCGCCGAGGATTGAACCTCGGTCGGCTCGCACGTTTTTGCGCGCGATCCGGCGGCTTTCCCGCCTGCGCCATGCTGTCGCATCACAGCGGTTCTCAAAACGGCGCTCTTATACCCTCAGTTGGCGTCTATTCAGCAGACTACGGTGCTTTAGCACATGATATGCCCCGTAAGCACCGTAACATTGCAAATAGAGATAATTTGTCGAAAAATTTCAAACTTCAAAAGTTACACCCACCTTCATTCTGAAAATAGCAACAGCTAATATCATAGGATCCGTAATCGGCGACATCGACTCTACCTGACGCCATCTGTCACGTGTTTTACTTCGGCTGGACAAAAAAGTTCGCGGACTACACATCGTCATCTGTATATATATGTTAAAGTGACTACCCGAGTTCAGGGAGAACCCGAGTACTCGGGTTCTCCCTGGTTATTTAGTGAGAACCCGAGTACTCGGGTTCTCACTGATGGAGTTAGTGAGAACCCGAGTAGAGTGGCCGACAAGCTGCGTATGACCGAGGGCGCGCGTGTGAGGCTGATGAAACTGTAAGGGGCGGCCCCTCCAAACCGCGCAATCTCTGGTCGACGAGGCACAGCCGGCCTAAGCCGGAGGTGAATTAGATGGAGGAGTGTTCATACCACTTAACGTTTGCACTAAAACTCGGTCGGCGTCGCGCCTGGCGGGTCGAAAACTGAGGCTTAGCGCGACCACCAACTTCAGGGCGCGCTCCGCGCGCCCTGAAGTCGGTCACCGGTCGCGTTAAGCCTAAGCTTCGACCCGCCAGACTGCGACGCCGACTGACTCTTGTGCACTGTGGGCGCAGGGCGAGCCTAAGCATAGCCTGAATTCAAAGGAATATACAGCTGTCAAAGACACATAATCCTAATGTCAACGGGACTTTCGCAAATTATGTTACAAATGCTTTCCCCAAAATAGAAGCTGCTATAGCAGATTGAAAGCGGCGATTATTTGTTATTTGTGGTAGGTTTCATTGTACTGCGCGGGCGCCCTCGGTCGAGCAGGCCCTGCCGCCCGCCGCCTCTCTACTCGGGTTCTCACCAACTGCATCAGTGAGAACCCGAGTACTCGGGTTCTCACTAAATAACCAGGGAGAACCCGAGTACTCGGGTTCTCCCTGAACTCGGGTTCTCCCCGTGACATATACACCTCGCCGCGCTGAGGCGCGGCGAAACAAGCTGTGTGTGTAAAAAGTTCAACCTATACTTTGTGTCTGTCAAATCTTGGTGAAGAATATAGTGAGTTTCATTCGCATAATTAGCCGTATCTAGAGAAGGTATCTTGAAAACGTGTACCACTATTAAAATGCAGCTATTGCCACGATACGGTTGCCTGTACAACTGATCTAAAGCTCAGTAATATCGCCGCGTTCGCTATATGGTAATCGGCATGATACGACGCCGTTGATCTGAAGTTTTATACCTGTGGGAATACGGCACATCGAAAAAAAACTTGCCAACTGTTTGGTGCAGTCGTTCTCCACCAGGATTTCGTTTGGTTGCGTATTTCGCGTTATGACGCTTTTGTCAATTTATAGAATTTTGATAAATTGTGGCGTATTTCTATACAATTCCACAATTGCAAACAATTTTGTTTGTGTTACAAATTATCTGCGGTCTATGCTCTTTCCATTTCTGAAGAAATTTCGCCGCTAGTCCATCAGGCGACAGAGTCGATTTTCGACATTTTTACATTTTAATTGTGAATATCTCTAAATTGCAATATTTCAAAACTGTAGAACCATGTCACAAATGCTTATTAGCTTACGACATTTCAATTTCTGCATTCACATTCGTCAATAAAATGACGTTCTATTTTTGTCAATTTATGAAATTTTGACAAATAATTGCGTATTTCTATGAAATTCCACATTTGAAAAAATTTCTTTTGTGTTACAAATTGTCCACGGCCTATGCTCTTTCCACTTCTGAAGAAATTTCGCCGCTAGCTCATCAGGCGAAAAAGACGATTTTCGACATTTTCATATTATAATTGTAAATATCTCCAAATTGCAATTTTTTAAAATAGAAAAACTATGTCACAAATTCTAATTGGCTCACGACGTTTCAGTTTCTGCATTCACATTCGTCAATAAATGACGTTCTATTTTTTGTCAATTTATGAAATTTCGACAAACAATTGCGTATTTCTGTCAAATTCCACATTAACAAAAATTTTCTTTTGGGTTACAAATTATCAGCGGTCCGTGCTCTTTCCATTTCTGAAGAAATTTCGCGGTTAGCTCATCAGGTGAAAAAGTCGATTTTCGACATTTTTGAATTTTAATTGTGAATATCTCGAAAATGCGAAATTAGCAACAGAAACGGACATCGGATCCGTACTCAGCGACCTTGACTCTACTTGACCACATATGTCACATATCTTACTTCGGTGCCACGGACGGACGGACGGACACACACACACACAGACAGACAGACATTGTCATCCGTATATATACACCTCGCCGCGCTGAGGCGCGGCGAAAAAATAAGAAATGTTCAGCAGAGGATTAGCTAGTTGAGGAGACGCACAAGACTGTGTGCATCCGATTTTGCAACTCCATCTAGGGTGCATGTGCTGTACACTTGTGCCATGACAGCCTAATATGGGCGATTGCCATTTCTGTATCGTTCAAACGCGCACCTGGCCAGAGCCCACAGCAGTTCAGGGTCGAAGATGGCGCAGCGGGGTGGGCGAAAAGCCCTCAGGCAGTCTTTCTCTGCCAAGGCGAGATGGAAATCATTGCATGCCCTGTAGTAGCCGACGCTGGTTGCCGCCTCCCGCGCACACTGACGTCGCACGCATGCCTCGGCCAGACTGCCGAGGCTGTCGCTACCGTTTCCGCCCAAACAATTGACCCAACTTGCGCACTGCTGCGGCGCATAGTAGTAGCGTCTGAATCAAGTTAGTGAGTCGCAACACGGACACATTCTCTGTCCTGCAGTGCGATCTGCAGAAGACTGTGTATATTGCCTACATGGTAGGGCTTGTGTAGGGTTAGACTCTACTGACTGATTAGTCTTGAGGTGCATCGTATCGTCCGTCGCTTATCGTCTGTGCAAGTGATCGGACACGTCTTGCTTTCAATCGAGGCTTTACAGGAAGCTCGAGTGTTCATTCTGCTAACAAGGGAATGCAGGCAACGATAAGCGTTCTAGAGCCTAGAAAGCGCACCAACGCACCTCCACTCCCAATACCCGACCAGACTGCCGTTTCCAATGGTGTAAAAGTACCAGGGCCAGCGGACCACGCGTCTACCGTAGCCCGCTCGTCTGAGCGATTGGACCAGTCGCGCCCTGGCAAGGATCCTGCGACAGAGACGATATGCGCATTATAAGAGCCCTTGATGGTATGCGAACCAACAGCACACCAATGGCAAACCTTTCTTTGCGGTTGGCGTCGGCCGAAGATTCGGGCCAGGCCAGGGTCGAAAGGACGATCAGCAGCAACTGACTTCTCATGTTTTGATAACACTATGTATTTACGAAGCAGTTGCGTACCAATTGCGTTTAGATGAAGGGAGCTTTTCCAGAGCTCAACGGCTGGTCGAGTCAATGCAACTTGTTCAAAGGCTTAGCGAGTGACACCGTCAAAACAGGCCATTTGCACAACTGAAGAAGGTGTTAAAGCATTGCTAGTCGTCTCTGAAGCGCTTCGCCAGCTCTGGTTCAAAGCGGCAGAACCGAAATACTAGAAACTGATTCGAATACATACATATCAATACCATTTGGTACACATAGTACAGTAGGCGTGATTAACGAAGCGCAAGCACGAGAATGGCAAGTGAAAATGTTTTCAGTGTAACTCTCCTTTGACCTCCTCAGAGCAACCTTCGACATACTTTCACCTGCTTTGCATTATTAACGCAGGGGGTGACGGACTGACAATTGTGTTCTAATAGTGTGCAACTACCTGCAGCTATACGTGGGTGTATGCTAAGGCTATTTTCACAGCTTCCACTCAACTGTATTTATAAGCGGATTTCTATAACTTGGCGTATTTTGCTGAGTATAAACCTCTGCGTGCATCCAATCGACTAACGCTCGCTTTCCTTACAGCATACGGTTCCGACTCGTGTATCGGTTGTTTAGAAAGTCCTCACACCGCTCCTCCAGTCCCCAATTCTCAGCAAGATACACTGTATGTAGCCAGACACTCACTGATAAGCGAAACCTGCAGAGACTCCTGCATTGTGCATACATACACAAGGCTGGTGGAATACGGGCTAAAAGTGGAAAATCGGTCAACCGCTAAATTGTACTCTGGTAGCAGCTAAGACTTTGGCTTGATTGCAGTAGGTGACCTGGGTGCGGTCCGTACGCTTCGCAGAAGCCCAATTAGATTTCGAGTGCCGTTTGAAGAGAGACATATGTACCGTGCATGCTCACACACAGACGATGATAAATTCGATTTGCCCGTCCCAAATCAGGAGCGCGCTACAGCTGCCACGTCTTCACTGATGCCGAAGAGCCTCCTCCACAAGGGTCATCATCTGTATTCTTGCGTTTGAGCTCGCCTGAGTGTGTGCAACAAAGATTGGATTGAATAAGGTAAGATTGCACACAATTTGTCGCCATGTGACCCGCATTATTTGGCACTGTGGTCACAGTGCATTAATAGGGGAGCCTAAGGCCTTTTGGTGTCGTGACATTTCTATTTTGATTGATTCGATGTTTTAAGGGCTATGGCTATAGGAGAAGGGCATTGCATTTGAACGACGCAATACTGGCGCTTCATGCTCAAAATGCAAACCTGCCTTCAGTTGACCCATTGAAATCGCAATGGCAGAACATAATGGTTGGGTAGTTGCCGCTTGCTGTTGCGTCTCCTTCGCTGCTCTGACTTCAGCACGTGAGTTTGTGGCAAGGTGACATGTCGCGGTGACGTGAGTAGCGCAATTGTGAGGGCACTACGCAGGGTTTCCACACGAGCAGTTGACGTCGGCGGTCGACAAGCGAATGCCAGTGGTTGACGAGGACTACTGGGTGGTCGACAAGAAAGGTGGGCGTCGAGTGATCTTTTCCTGTTGGCCTAATTTCGAAAAGACTCGCTGCGTCAAATAGTCAATGAGCGAGTACTTACATAGGTGGTGTGTCCAAGTTAATCCCTTCTTCGCGAAAGCACCGCCTAGACGGTGGTTGCCTAATCGATCAGGCGAACGATTGGCAACCGGGTGCAGGCTGTAAATGGAGTTAGCATTTCGCCGCTTGCACCATTTGCCTATGTCTCTTCTATGCTAGCGCAAAGGACGACTTTCATTAGCAGACGGCTATTGCTTGGCACACCACGCAAGGGGGGGGGGGGCTTGGTTAGACTGCAGTTGCTGCGTGTCAACGGATGCATAGCAGGAGCACAATTCCAAGGCGTTCATACATCCAAGAACTTCAAAATTCAGCTCGTGGATTTCCGTCGGAATTCAAGCGCAAACGGTTCGAGTCACAGGCATCGGAGGAGACTCCACGTCCTTGGGAGTAAGTGCAGTGCATACTGTACCTTTATGTACACGAGGTGAAAGTTGCGCCGAGGATTGTGACGACTGTTTCTTTTCAGAAGGAGAGCCAAGCGACCGTTTCCCCAGCCAGGTATCGCAATTATTATTTTTAAGATGTTTTAAAGGTTCGTTTCAAATAACGATTTCGATTAA
>JASAMZ010010169.1:0-25554 GCA_030248115.1 Linhomoeus sp. GSCO2_2
CGCTTAGGCTGCGTTGTATTTGTCTCAGTGTACTCAGGACGTAGCCTATGGCCATATCGATCCTTTCGTCCCTCACCTGAGTAGTTTCCCCCTCGCCGTCCAGTTTCCCATCGCCGATTATCTCCCCGTAAGTCCGCCCCCAGTGTTTCGAAGACCTGACGAAGACTTTGATACTTCCGACCTTTGTTGTGCCGCGCCCATACTTTGTGTGTGACTTGTTCGTCGTTCGACTTCCCATGGTGCGCGTGTTTGCCCGAGGTCTAGTTCTGACTAGTTTCCTATCTCGTTCTGTCGTCCGTCCGAGTCTGTTTATAAGCAGCGTACTTCTCTGTGATAGACAGTCGTGTCGAAGTGTTGTCCAGTTCAGTCTTAATGCAGTTCGAAGTAGTTTGTGCCGTCGTCACTTCTTATTCGCCCTTGTCCCTACTTGTGTTTTGAGCCGTTAGGTGAATTGAAAAGACAAAGAAAAGCGACTGAAGAGTGGCACTTTGCCACATAATTTTGGAGCCGCGTAAGCGGGCCTCGGTGGCGTTTGGGTCCTCATACCCTTCGCCGAGAAGCCGAGTGAGCCTCTGAAGCGAAAGCCATTCGCAAGCGCTTGTGGTGCAGTTGAACTGTTTCAACTGATCCTGCACCCTTGCCCTTGTCTTATGTGCCTGTAGCTTGCTGAAGGGAAGGGGCAGAAGCGACGTGACTCGAGACGTTTCTCGAGAGAGCTCTGAAGGAGCTGTGACCTGACTGCGTTTCCACCGGATTGTGGACAGTCAGTGGGCAACCCGTTGTGTGAAAGCAAAGCCGAGTGCTTGTGTGAGTAACCCCTGGAACGGTGTATTATCGCTCGGTCGTGTACCTGACCTTGAGCCCAAGTCGTTCGTTCTTGAACGCCTTCTGTGGACCAAACGGCGCTCAAGCGTTATTGGTCATACTCAGGAGACTCTGTGGCCCAAACGGCGCTCAGGCGTTATTGGTCATACTCAGAGTAAATACCCGTCAGTTTCCATCCCCTCGAGACCAAACGGCGCTTCGGCGTTATTGGATGCTCGTTGTACTCCTGGTAGACCAAACGGCGCGTAAGCGTTATTGGGCATCACGAGAACTGGTTGGAGCGGTCAGGCCAATTGCGACGCGATCGCGGAAGGCTTGGCTAGGGCAAACCATTCGTTGAAGGCGAAGTTTCGGACCGCCGAGTGCGTGTGTAAACGAGCCTTAGCCGCTTGAGTTGAATGAGCGAACTCCAGACGGAAGTCGCCGCCGAGTGCGTGCGCCCGTTTGTAGAGTGACCAGTGCATAATTCTCGCCTTGAACAGGGAGAATCTGACCTGCTCGTTGGTAAGTTAGCGGAAGGCAGAGTCCTGCTAACGCGAGTAGAGGGGAGGCAAGCCTTGCTGAAGCTTGCAAACGTGCACTGTGTCAGTTGGCTTTGTAGAGCCACGTGCAAATTACGATTTGTCGTTTGACCTGCTTTGCTAGCAGCGGTGAGTACACTGCAATTTGCGTCAAACAATTCGTGAGGCCTAATTGAGCCCGATTGACCGCGAATTACTGTAGCAACGCAAGTTTATGTCGTGAATTTGCTGGCTTGTTGTGAAGCTGGATGCTAACAGCCATGCCTGAGGGAACACCCACAGTCACTGTCGACGCCGAGCGTCTGAAACGTGTGCTTGAAGTAGCTGCCCGTTTTGATCAGTTTCTGGCCCGCCTGCCAGCCGGAACCGATTTGAATTCGCTACTGCAGATTGCGCAGGACAGACAGCACATGAACGCGCCGAGCTCGTCTACGACGGCTTACGCCAATAAGCTCGCGCTGAAGAGACTGGTGTGTATGCCCCTCTTCAATGGCGATCGTTCACTTCGAGTGGACAAATTTCTGCACGACGTTGGAAACGTGTTCAAACAGTATGGCGTCGCGAAGGACGCCCGCGCCGAATTGTTGCGCTCAAGGCTTGACGACGACGTCGCCGCCTATGTGTCAACGTTGTCGATCCCGACTCAGTGTGACTTTGACACGCTCTGCCGCGCGTTGCGAGACAAGTACCGTAGGCCGGAGGACAGAGCCCTGGCACGGGAAGAGTTAACCTCTCGCGTACAGCACGAAGGAGAGAGCCTGACAGACTTCGGAAAGGTCACCAAAGGGTTAGGCCGCATTGCCTATGGAGAGGGCTGGCTGAGTGCCAATCGTGCCGACGACCCTCTTGACCTGAGAAGTACCGTAAAAGACGCCTTCCTGAACGGCATCAGAGGCGAGTTGAGGAGAACCGCCCGAGTCTTGTGCCCCAACGAAAACTTTTCGTTTGAGGAGCTGGTTGACTGGACAGCAGATTTGGAAGCGAAACTCCAGACTCCTAGTCAGCGAGGAAGCGCCATTGCCGCCCATACTCCTGTTGGCGAGATGTCGCGCTCTTTTGGAGCAGTCTACAATGGCGCCCAACTAAACACAGTCGAATTAGATCTGGAGGAGATCCCAGAAGAGACAGACGTTCGACGTGTCGAGTGCTACAACTGCGGCGAGAACCACTTTGTGCGTGGATGCCCCTATGAGCAGTTGGAGGAGAGTAGCGACCGTTACGACTACTCCGCACAAGTTGAAGAACAGCCCAGCGCTGAAGCGCCCCACACTCAGCTCGGGGAGGAGCGAGGAGTGCAAGCGAACACGCTGAACGTGCTTCCGCCAACCGATGGCGCGAAAACGTCCATAGAGAGTGGACCTGTGATTTCCGCTCAACCACAGCTGATGAATTTGACCACTGAAGCGCTGGGAAAGGCAGGAGAGGCCTACTTGCCCCTGTCACCGAGCAACTCTACTCACAAGTGGTCGGCAGCAGAGAGCGACCCTGGCGACACAGATGCCTCTGGCACTGAATCTGTCACTGCTGGCGACAGTCACCAGATGCGCCCTGTGACTGAGAGCCTTGACTACCCCAGCGACCTGACACACTGCTGCCCGTCTGACGTCGAACGCAGCAGAAACGCCCCAGACAGCCGCGAGAAGGCTAGAGAACCGAGAGTTCGTCAGGGCATGACGCCAATTGCTCCGCCAGAACGACCCACTGGCGTGGATGATGCCAGCTGTGAAAGCGCGAACGTCAGAAGTCGAAAGAGGCGCAAGAGGAGAGTGCCAGCTGAGAAGCCGCCCTTTGAGAGGCACAAGCAGACCACAGACGAGGTCTCAGAGCCTGCAGAAGAGAGGTCTGCTGAAGCGACAAGTCTGCCATCCACATCTGGTGTTGCGCAGCAATCTCAGCGTGTGACCCCTGAAAGCTCCACATGGCAGCTCAGACGCTACGTCATCCCCAGGAGTTCGGCATTCACTCCAATTTGGGTCACTGAGTCAACCACTGCGCCGCAAGACCAGAAGCTGACGCCACCCCAAGACCACCCATCGGCCGTCCCTGGTCACCCACCAGCTACTCCAGCCGACTGGTCAAGACCATCGCCAGCAGCAGTGGACGAGCACCTGAAGAAGGAGAACCTGGAGCCCGGTATCATCAGCTCCTGCCGGACGTCAATGGACCACAACAGCCCGGCCGACACCGACACTGGACAGCATTCCACCACTGCACCCCCAGGCCAGCCTGACCACTTCGATTCACCATTCCTGCCGACAAGCCTGCCGAGTCCACCAGCAACCTAGCCGCTGCCTGAGACACGCGTGAGCCCGAAGAAGACCCCAGCGATCCCGACTACTACAACAGCCGCGCGGACGCGTCTGAGTAGAGGGGAGGAATGTGACGAAGCCCCAGAAGTACGTATGTATTGTTTGCGTTTCTATGTATTGTGCTTCACGTATGTACCATTGTCCTGCTTCGTTTTTGTTTGTCTACGTAGGTACATGCGCTATGCGACTCTTTGGAGTCTGCCCTATTTCGCCAGTATTCTCAGCATGTAGCCCTAAGGCGTATCTGTGGCTCTCCGTCCCCACCTGGGTAGTTTTCCCGCCGATTATCTCTCCTAAGACCAGTTCCCCCCGCATACGAAGACCTGACGAAGACTTTGATACGTCCGACCTTTGTTAATGCCGCGCCCATACTTTGTGTGTGACTTGTCCGTCGTTCGACTTCCCATGGTGCGCGTGTTTGCCCGAGGTCTAGTTCTGACTAGTTTCCTATCTCGTTCTGTCGTCCGTCCGAGTCTGTTTATAAGCAGCGTACTTCTCTGTGATAGACAGTCGTGTCGAAGTGTTGTCCAGTTCAGTCTTAGTGCAGTTCGAAGTAGTTTGTGCCGTCGTCACTTCTTATTCGCCCTTGTCCCTACTTGTGTTTTGAGCCGTTAGGTGAATTGAAAAGAAAAATAAAAGCGACTGAAGAGTGGCACTTTGCCACACGACTGCCTCCCGCCCTCGTTCTGACAGCGCAGACCGACGTCTTGAGGGACGATGGTAACTCATTTTGTGAAGTGGAACTATGTACAATGTATGTCTACAGAATGACGCCGTGGTTTGCAGTGGGATTATCTGAGGTGATCTTTAGCCATGCCGTACCAGCACGAGGCACTGTATGTATGTAGTTCATGAGACGTTTGTTATGGGCATGTTTGTAGTTGACCGCTTGCTGCCAATTAGATACGAAACTGTCAACACGACAGCCTCATTACACGTTGGTGGAATCTGCCGCAAAGTGGAGCTTGCTATACTGGTGATCACACACGTTGTTCACACACTTCTGTATTCCATTCCAGGCATCTGGTACGCGGAGTGTCTGCGCGAGGCCGGCGCCGCCGTCGAATGGCGTCACTACGAGGGCGCCATACAGTATACACGGCTCCACCCTTCTTCCCAAGTCCCAGTCTGGACTGCAGATGAGAAAGGATGCTGCCGACTTCATTAGGAGGAGTTGGAGCGCCAAAACATGAGTGGATGACCGCCTGTCTTTGATGCTTGAAATGAGAAGAAGTGAAGTATCCTTCCAACGTAAATACAGCCCAGTGAAACGCAGAGTTGCTTGCTGTACTAAAGCTGTTAAAGTTCGGTGTACCATAACACGCGATTACTGGAGAGCAGGGAGGAATTCACACGCGGTATCTAGAACTGAACCGAACAGTCGAAGCCTAGAGCTAAGTTAGAGGTGTTGCCTTTCTGGGATGCTACATTCCGTTGCCATAGTGACGAGCGACCTTCATAAAGATCGTGAAACAACAGTGCCTTAGATTGATAGCCAATCTTGACACGAAATGTTGCAAAACGCCACCACAAAACTGGATGGATACCACGTATGGAGTGCATGCTCTCATCAAACTGTCCATTTCGTCGTCGACGACCATGACCACAGTGGCGACTTCAAGCAACGACGACGGCGACGACACTGTCAGAGGCAGCTGCCCAGAAAGGTCACTTTGACATTGCCATTTCATGGCGTGGTCAGTGTTGTTGTTCCGGTGGGCCGGCACGCACCGCAGACGGTGGCGGAGGAAATAGAGGCGGCACTTCTGAAGTAGCAACTGCACCGGAGTCAGCTCATGGAGAAATGGACGACGCCGGCGTGTGAACGATCCCGTAAGGATTCTCCCCCTTAATCCCTGGTTGTGTGTGCGTCTGTCTGTGATTCTGTTTCCCCCCATCGTCCCGCCCGACTGGGCCCGTACACCCTGCCGACCTATGGGGCGCTATCCTGGGGCGGGCCCACTGATTTGCCGAAACTGGTCCGTTACGCGGAAAAGGCTACTGTAGACGAGAAAATTCAAATTTTTGAATTTGGCTCTAGACAGTGGAGCCTGCTTGGAAGGGCGGGCAAGGCGGTTCGTATCCTGGGTGTGTAGGGTGGGCAATGTGCAATTTCACGCACTTGGCCACGACGCGCTGCGGTGTACTGTAAGTGAGAAAATTCAAATTTTTGAATTTCGCTCTAGACAGTGGAGCCTGCTTGGAAGGGCGGGCAAGGCGGTTGGTATCCTGAGTATGTAGGGTGGGCAATGTGCAACTTCACGCACATGGCCACGACGCGCTGCAGTGTACGGTAAGTGAGAAAATTCAAATTTTTGAATTTCGCTCTAGACGGTGTAGCCTGCTTGCACGGCGCGCAAGTAAGCTGATATGACAGCAAGATAGGGCAACGGAGCAGGACTGCACGTGCGCAGTATAGACGCATAGAAGCATACGGTAGCAAGAAAATTCAAATTTTTAACTCTATTGAAATTCAAATTTTCAAACTCTTACTTATCAATGTAAAACAGAGCAGTGGTTAGGCGGCGGCTGTCGAGCGAGGCGCGCAGCGCCGAGCGAGACGAAAAGCCTGGAGCGGGCGAGCGAAGCGAGCCCGCGCAGGGCTTTTCTCCGCGCGCGCCGAAGGCGCGCGCCCAGGCCGCTAGTGTAATTGTAAACAATAGGCGACTCTCACTCCCACGCGCTGACTGATGGTTTCTCGCCTTTCAAAAGTCACACCTAATTGTCCCTCTCGCTCTCTGACTGTCTCCGTCTAGCGCGTGCAACAACCATCCAAAATGACCAAGTTGGTACAAGCGGAGTTGGCGCGAGAATGGGCATTAGAAATTGTTGGTTACAGTACGCCGGGAATTCACTCAATAGGCCAGCAAAGGTAAACGTCTTACTGTACCATCCCCGTTTGAATCAAAATCTCTGGATATTTCTCGAAACGTTAATGCTGTTGCCAAGGGTATTCCTAGCATTCGAATCGCCAAGCCACGCCGATACTCGAACCCAGAGTACGCAGAAAAATTTGACTCGCAACTCAAACTAACGCGCAAATATTAAAACTAAAATACAGTATGGCGCGTCATGGACGATTTTTCCCTTGAATATCACGGACCGATCGGGTCCAAAGTAACACATTCATGTTTACCGTCCAGTAGTTACCCAGTGGAGTGGAAACTTTCCAAGTTCAATGCCGATTTTGGGGAGCTGTAGTTGAACGGTAGTCTTTTGTCCCAAATTGATTTCTGGACCATAACTCGAGAAATGGTGAACGAATTTTCTTGCGTCCTTTTACATTTGGTAGCGCTCGATTGGTTAATTATCGACGCTGAAAAAATTTTGGCATGCATTCTTCTGATAGGCAGAAAATTGGGAATTTCTGATTACTTGGGAAAAATCGGCAACGTTGTTGGCCTCGTTCTCGCTCTAGGAACGTCAACTGCTTTCGATAACGACAAGATATTCTTAGAATGGCATTTTCTGCGTTGCTGACTATTCACTTCTTCTCAATTTGATTTGTGGATCATCGCTGCCTAAGAAACCAGAAGCCGTTTCAACCGATGACGAACCTGCAAATCCATATAGTTCGATAGGCGAGACGTGCTCAATTGGATACTGTAGTCGAGAAATTCGAAACTGAGCGACGCGCATTGTACAACACGCTGTTGTTTGCATGGGAGTTACCTCGGAGCGAGAATTAACCGATGCCTCCAACATACTGTACATAGAACTGCTTGCTGAACTATTGGCGTTCGGTGTACCATAACCTAGCGACTATAACCGGAATGATTTCACACGAAACACCGTCCTCGAGAATAGGGGAAAGTCGTCTAGGCCGTAATTGGATGAACCATGAAACGTTGACGGTAGTCGTCTGCAAAATGGAAGTCAACACAATACAATGATGGTACAACACGATACTGTCTGCCACCTGTTCCGTTCAAATTTTCTGTGCCTACGACCGTCTTGCTATAGTGACGCCTCCCTCTCTTAAAGGCCGTGAAGCGACTGCGGTGCCTGTGGGCCGGTAGCCAGCCCAATCTCAGCGGCTTATGTCGGAACTCCTTCCACCAGTCGCCCAATCATCTGACCCAATCCACACAATCACAACACTTTTTGGCACTCCGCCGCTTGAAAAGCGAAGGAGTGCTATAGGAGCGGTAAAGCCTACAGTTAACATAACCAGAGCTAGCGCTTGCTACGAAGCACCTAGGGAGCCAAATTTTTTTTAAAAGATAGCTTATGACGACGCGCAGCGTGCTCGGGGGGTGAAAAAATTTCGGTGATGGAAAAATTTTGCGAAAATTCAAAAATTCAAATTTTCCGGTTCAAATAAAAACAAGTGATACGTGACACTCCTTGAGTGCCAGATAGGCACTCCGCGTGATTGTTTTAGCAGACGGGGGCACAGAAACTCCAACAAGTGTTGCATTCCCATTAAATTTGTTTGTTTCCGATTTTTTCAGTGTAGAACTAGGGTCCATAGCCCGGGGTGGGCCTAAGCAGACGCCATACACTTAGAGGCCGATGTGGCGCAAGTGACGCGTTGGAGCAGGCTGTACTGACGACGATGAGCGCAGGCTGTACTGACCGCTGAATGTCTATAGCCACTCACAATGTAGAATGCCAGCGGCGCCCCAATTGTAGAGGCGCGCCTTATCTATGCTACACAGCTGGGGATCCCCCGCTGGGGTGGACGGCGTCGGTGCTACAGTACGATGCTCCTATAACTCGGTTCGATTGCGCGTGCGTAGACGCCTTTCTCAGCGCATCTTATATGGACGGCGTACTGTAGGCGCAGCAAAATCAATGGCGGATGGTATTTTCGGAATTTCGCGAAGTTTTACAGAGCGTGAGTATTCGGCCAAAATCAGGCACCGCAAATCGCCAAACCAAACAAACGACGGATTCGCGTTCTGCAGCGTCAGAAAGCCCAGACACAAGTCAATGCAATTTTGAAATTTCGACCCCAGTACCCAATTTTTGGCCGGCCGGGTGCCGAAATCAGGGTAAAGGCGTCCAAAATCGCAAAACAAACACCGGATTCGTGTTCAGCGTCGTCGAAGACCCCCGAAACAAGTGAAACCTCAATTTCGAAAATTTGACCCCGGGATTCAAAATTCGACGCGGCTGGGGTACGATTCCTCAAAGTAGTCAAGACACTTCGTCGAGACCAACTTTTGACGCTGAACACGTTGCAATAATCAATTTGCCGCTAAAGACACGCTTTCCAACTCAAAAATCCACTCAAAGTCGAAAATCCTAGTTTTCCGCTCGGGACCCGGGACTTTTGCCACCGCGGATCTCCCGAACGGCAAGACGGATCTCGGCGGTGTTGGTGCCAAACGAAAGGCCATACATGGGTCCGTGTTTTGCAGGAAAGTTTGCGAGGATTCACCGTCGCAAACTCGAGCTACGATTTTTTAAAGGTCGGAAAAAATTTTGAATTTTGAATTTTCTACCGTACTCCCGCGTCGGACCACCTAGGGAGCCCGTTCCGGTTTTGCTCTGAAGAGCATCCAAGTGCCTACAACATATCCAAAAATCACCAAAATCAACCCACTTTTGCGCAAGGTATGGCCATCATATTTTTTTTTACTTAGCAAAAATTTGAATTTTTGAATTTTCGCAAAATTCTTCCACCATCGAAATTTTTTCACCCCCCGAGCACGCTGCGCGGAGTCATAAGGAATAATTTAAAAAAAAATTTGGCTCCCTAAGTGCTTCGTAGCGAGCGCCAGGCCTGTTGGTGTTAACTGTGGGCTTTACCGCTCCTATAGCACTCCTTCGCTTTTCAAGCGGCGGAGTGCCAAAAAAGCACGCCATAACTTGCGCTAAAGTGGGTCGATTTTGAATATTTTTAGATATGTTGTAGCCCCCTGGATGCTCTTAAGAGCAAAACCGGAACGGGCTCCCTAGGTGGTCCGAAGCGGGAGTACGGTAGAAAACTCGAAATTTTGAAATTTTTTCCGACCTTTAAAAAAATCGTAACTCGAGTTTGCGACGGTGGATCCTCGCCAAGTTAATTTCTGACCTGGACACTTATATTACCTTTCATTCGACACCAAAACCGCCGAGATCGGTTTTGTCGTTCTTCAGATACGCTGTGCCAAAAGTCCCAGGTCCCGAGCGGAAAATTCGGATTTTCGACTTTGAGTGGATTTTTGGGCTGTAAAGCGTGCCTTTGGGGGCAAATTGACCATTGCAACGTGTTCAGCGTCGAAAGTTGGTCTAGACGAAGTGTCTTGACCATTTTGAGGTACCTTATCCCGGCCGCGCCGAATTTTTGAATCCCGGGGTCAAATTTTCGAAATTGAGTTTTCACTTGTTTCGGGGGTTTTCGACGACGTTGAACACGAATCCGGTGTTTGTTTTGCGATTTTGAACGCCTTTACCCTGCTTTCGGCACCCGGCCGGCCGAAAATTCATTCCGGGGTCAAATTTTCGAAATTGCGTTGACAGTTGTGTGACTTGTGTCTGGGCTTTCTGACGCCGCAAAACGCGAATCCGTCGTTTGTTTTGGCGATTTGCGGTGCATTTAGCCTGATTTTGGCCGAATACTCACGCTCTGTAGAATTTTGCGAAATTCCGAAAATACCGTCCGCCATTGATTTTGCTGCGCCTACAGTACGCCGTCCATATAAGACGCGCTGAGAAAGGCGTCTGCGCACGCGCAATCGAACCGAGTTATAGGAGGATCGTACTGTAGCACCGACGCCGTCCACCCCAGCAGGGGAGCCCCCGCTGTGTAGCGTAGATAAGGCGCGCCTGCATAATTTGGGCGCCGCTGGCATTCTACATTGTGAGTGGGTATAGCCAGTCCAGTCAGCGGTCAGTACAGCCTGCGCTCATCGTCGTCAGTATACAGCCTGCTCCAACGCGTCATTTGCCCCACATCGGCCTCTAAGTGTATGGCATCTGCTTAGGCTCACCCCGGGCTATGGACCCTGGTTCTACACTGAAGAAATTGGGAACAAACAAATTTAACGGTAATGCAACACTTGTTGGAGTTTCTGTGCCCCCGTCTGCTAAAACAATCACGCGGAGTGCCTATCTGACACTCAAGGAGTGTCACGTATCACTTGTCAGCACAGCAGCCAATCATCTGGGTCCGTCGACCCCGTAGTTCCTGTTCTTCTTTCTCTTCTTTGGTCGAGGGCCCACGTCGTAGAGTGGTGTGCAGTCCGTCAGGGAGATGACTCTGAGGCCGCCGTGGGCCATGCCCTTGATGGAGGAGGTCCTGCCCGCGCCCAGGCCACGCACTCTTACTCGGGCCTGCGTCACGCCTGGGCGAGGGAAGGGATGGTTGTGTTAGTAGAAGTAGATAGTGGAGGGAGCGGGAAGGGAGATAGAAATACTGGTACAGAACACATTCTAACAATTCACGGGGGAGGGGGAATCATGTTTCCGATGTTGAATGGTTCGCTAGTTCCACAGGGAACCAGTAGAGACCAAGGAATCGTTTAAAACGTTAATTAAACCATTCCACCCCCCCCTGGCCCCCCCCCCCCCCCCCCCCAAAGTGCCATTGGCGCTTACATCACGTACAGTGTAGGTTTTCAAGTCATTGAGCAGAGTATGCAGAGACGCAGAACCTCTCCTGAGTGCCCTCTGGGCGGCGCCCATGCCGGTGGCGAATCCGGCGACCTCTGACTTCTTCTTGGCGTCCTTGAAGCCCTCCATCGTCATCGACGTGTGACAGATCACTCGGCCCTGTGAGACGACAGAGGATGAGAGAGCGACCGGTAGTGCGATGAAGGAGGGGAGAGGAGGCACGCATAGGCGAGATTTGAGGGGGTGAGGAAAGGCCAACAGAAACCGACAAGCGTCGAAACTTCGCCCTTCCAGAGGGTTCTGAGTTACATTTTTAGATGCGTCTTCGTGCGGGCATACAGGTGGGAGAAATACGACGTCTTCTGGCATTCTGCGCTCTTTCTCGAAAACTCCTAGAACTCAACGGCGTAGCCAGGATTGGCAACTGGCAGGGGCAAAAAATTGTAGGGGAGGGGCAAAATACTTTTCGCTGGTTTAGTGCTAGAATGCACAAATTTTGCGCGCAGGTGGAAATTTTGCTAGTCGAATTTGGTACCCGAGGAGTACCTCTCCTCATTCGGCTCATCGCCCTCCCCTCCCCCAGAAACCAATCGCATCAATAGCTCATTATTTACCGCCAGATTAGTCGGGCCCCAACTAACGTCGTTAGTCGGCGGAGATTAGTCGGGTCGCAGACTCGATCATTTTATGGACGCTGTGTTAATCGAGGGGCCCGGTCAGTTGAGTCACCAACTCATCTGGGTTAGTCGGCACTTAGGTTAGCCGAGCGACTGACTCACCCAACTTAGTCGGCTGCTAGACTAACTTGTTTCCGACTAACGTCGTTAGTCGGCGTGAAAATCCCGACTAACGACGTTAGCGACCCGCTAAGGGACGAAGTTATATAATGAGATAAGGTACAGTCTGAGTCAAAGCAGGAACCCAAGATGCGGAAGGTACACGTGCGATTTCGGTGGGGGGGGGGGGGGGGGGGTGAATTTCCCAGCCCCCCCCCCACCCCTCCGTCCGACCTCAAGACCAATCGCACCTTGTGGGGGGGGGGGGGGGGGGGGGAGGCGCCCTTTCTGTTCCTCCAATCAACGTTCGAGACTCACGAGGTAGTCAGTAAACCGGATGATGGTGTTGTTCCTGGAGGAGCGGACGTGGCATATGGGCAGCTGCATGTAGGGGACGCCGTCGTGCAACGCCTTCTGCTTGTCCAGGTCCATTATAAGATCCGCGTAGTCAGGACGAAGGGGCTCCGCGTCGTAGGCGCCTAGAAGCATATGGGAATGGGGGTTTGTTTTGGGGGGGGGGGGGGGTTACCATACGTGTAAGCCGGGGGGGGGGGGGGTGGGGGGGGGGGAAGCCCCCCCCCCCTAGCCGAAAATGTACCCCCCCCATACCCCCCTCCCGCCTTCCCCAAAAGACCCCCCCCCCCTAAAATTTCAAAAATTTTCGCCTGCGGCGCTTAAAAATGGCAAAAATTTCGCCTACGGCGCTTGAAAATAGCAAAATTTTCGCCTGCGGCGCTATATTTTGGACATTTTTGACCAAAATTAAGCGATTTTTAGCACTTTTTGGCCTATTTTTGCAATATTTTTTTATTTTTTGGTACTTTTTTAGCAACATTTTTAGGTCATTTGACCCCCCCCTCCAGGGGCCTCAGACCCCCCCCCCCCCCTGAGGGGTCCTACACCCCCCCCCCCCCCCCCCTGGCCGGTTGGCGCTTACACGTATGGGGGTTACACGCCCCCCCCCCCCCCCCCATAGCAACGGCCAACAAGAATGCAATTCTTGATAACTCCCCCTCCCCCCCCCCCCGTCGAAACTCCGGCCACCACCCCCTCCCCCCAAATTAGAAATTTCCTATAAATTTGCCCCCGCTCATTTACCTGGGGTCATTTTGGTACACTTTGCATCAAAGACATGAGGACCAAAAATAGGTCGCTTTATATTTTGACAGCGTTTAGATTATAGGTCCAGACAGGTCACCCAGAGGCTGGGGGGGGGGGGGCGGGGGGGGGGGGGGGGGGGGTGATGAGAATGGACAACCAGGCAAGTCGTCCGGGGGACGCAGTATACTCCACAAATTTGAACTCCTACGCACGGTGACTACTCTCCTTTGTGGCCTCCTGACACTCCCAATCGCAAAACTAATGCCGAATTCGTGATCTACACCACAGAATACCCCGGAATCGACATACAACACCCCTAACTTCCTATGGACTTGCAAAACCAAAATTCTGCACTTGGGGTACGGTAGCATGCAAATTCGTCATAGGTACGCTTAAACATCATCTAAACGCTAAACGAATGCCAAATTCGTAATCAGCGCCCCCGAAAACCCCGAAATCGAATATAATATCGCGAAAGTCAACCCGACACCCATTATTCAAATGGACGCGGCAGGGTTACTGTTGCTCTGAAAATATTTCAAAAACACTTTTCTGAACTAGATTTAAGCGCAGAATCGTTTGAAACCACCTTTGGAACGAGTCGGCAACGCATTCGAGAGCTACAGACGCCGAAACGCGAAAATTGCAATTTTCGACCCCGGAGTCAAAAAAGTTGCGGGAAAATAACTTTTTTGTGTTTCGCCCGATTTTCTCCGTTCATGGCTCATTCGATAGAGGACATCTGGGAAGGAGCAACAAAAGCGGTCTCGCGGCTCTAGCTGCTACCTAGCCCGCACAGCAGCCCGTCAAAGTCGGAAAAGGACCAAAAATCGCGAATTTTTCAAATTTGGCGCCAAAATGGGTCCCGCAGCGATCCAATTCATTTTTTCCACCCTCGGCCCTATCGAGTACTACAACATATCAAAAGATAGTATATACCATTATATGCAACTTTTTCGAGTTCTACCTTGTACTATGCCTTTTTCAGTACTTTGAAAATTTAAATTTTTGAATTTCCCGCCAACGGGGTCCCGGAGCGTGACCCCATATGGTGTCCAGGCTGCCCACTTACTAGGCCTACCCAACGCAAAAGACCGTTTGCAAATCGGCCGCTTCACGCGCGAACGCCGTTGACTGTAATTTTCTGCGTTTCGCGCACAAACGCTATATACTCCACACTTTTTTGTGGAGTATAAAAAGAAATATCTAAAATACTAAAGAGTGGGGTGGGGGGGGGGGGGCAGCGCGTACCAGAAAACGCTTAAAGATAACGCATGCCCTGGGGGGGGGGGGGGGGGCCCGTTCCCCACGCCCGCGTCCCCCTCTCCCCCCCCAGTCCGTTGCGGCCTACGAGAAAGTACGCACCAATCATCACTCATCAGTCAACATCACTTCAGCCCACTCACCGGCCGCTCCGATCGTCTCTGGCCGGGCGCCGACGTCGACGCCGCTCTTGAGTATCTGCTTCATGGTGACGGGACTGCCGGAACCCATGTCCTGGAACTTGTAGCCCTTCAGAGACTGCTTGTGGATGCGGCCCTCGATGGGCCGCTGCGCGTACCCACGCTGCTGCTGCTGCTGCTGCTGCTGCTGCTGGGAAGCGACTGCTAGTGGTGGCTGCAGGAAGACGCCATTGAAGCTGCCACTGGCACTGCAACAGTGGCTGGAGAGTCGGGCGGCGGCGGCCGAACGCCAGAGTTGGCGAGCGAGCGACATGCGTCGTCAGACGAAGTTACAAACTCTCAGTAATGCGGAACTCTTCACTCAGATCTCAGCTCAGTTCGGTTTCGGTGTCACTTTCCACAGGCAGGAGTTTACCGCAGAGAATGTAAAAGGTGGACAATCTGGCAAACGCGCACTGGCGCGCACGCTCGCGAGCACCCCCTACTTAGGTACACGACAGATGTTTCACGGTCTTTACATACTTCATCTAACAGCTATATGGTCCAATCAAAGTCTACCAATTGTATATTCGGTATCCGTATGCGACCCGCCGGCCGTCCGTCTACGACAAACGCTTACAACAAACGATAAAGGCGTCATTGCTAAATCGGGCGTACCATATACCAGTCTTCGTCTTTGCATGGTTTTACTTTGAAGCGAGTTCTGCGGAAGTTCGAATGGCACAGACTAGACGATCTTTTTAGAGCACGCAAGCATCATCTTCGAACTCTTCAAATTGTCTATTTGTCATTTACTCACATAGGTATTCATAATCTCCGCTGTAACTTTGCTTGTCAAGCTGGCACTATCCTGTCGAAAACTCAACCGCTCCACGGCTGGCAATAAATTTTTCCAAGGTCGCCGCGCGCGGCCTTTTCAAACATTACAGCCGTTTTATGTCAGGCGTCGTTCCGATGTGCCATTGTCAAGTCGGCAAAAAATCACTCGCCTGTCGTCGTCGTGGCGCGAGACAGAGGAATGCTACAATAAAAGTTTACGATCGGTGCCAATCTCGGTGACAGAACCACTGTCGACGACAGCGATTGCGCCGTAAAAAGAGGCGCGTCGCCACGCCGTCTGACTGGCCCGCCAATGCCACCCGCACCGACTATGCCGAAGCGACGGCGCTCCGTTAGATCGTATGACGTCAGAACTGACTGACTTAGCGTGATTGAAGGATATGATTGGGATTGGTTTGGTTTGGAAAGTTTTAAGGGCGCTGAACGAAGTTCGTTCGTCGGCGTGTCATACCGTCCGTGTAAGCGTTTCGCCAGCTGTTTATTCGAATCCCCTCACGGTGTGGTGTTGTTTTGTTCCTGTTTCACGTTCTTCATCACAGCTACTTCACAGTTCACGTTATTATTATGTCGAAGCTGCCGAAAGACGAGACCCAAAAGGTTGCAGGAGGATGGCGTTCGGTCAACGTCGGTCGTCTGCCTGTTTCGCGCGCGGAGGGTGTGACGTTGAACGAATACGACAAGGGGAGGTGTGTTTTTCGTCCGCTGATTGATCTGTCATGGGGGGGGGCGTCCGAAGCGGGCGCGATTCATAATTGGCCTTTGTTAGCGCGGCGGTGACGCCGTCGCGACGGCCGACCGGCGCGCTCCCTCGTTCGCGATGCAGCAGCGCCGCGGCGGCGAGAGCGAACGGCGCGGGCGCGGTTTTTTCCGCCCTTGTTTTATGGGCTCGTTCCAAAGCGGCGCGCGCCGGTCGGTGGGGTAGTAGAGAAGAAGAAGAGACGACGACGACTTTTGACATTCATCCGGCCGGCGGTCCCGCCGCCGTCGCGCCCATAAAGCCTTCGGGGGGTCGATGCGCGGCGCGCCGGCGCGGCGCGGGCCAATAAAATTACTTTTTACGACGGGCCTTGGTAAAAAATGGCTGGCCGCTCGCGCCGGTCCGCTCTAGGGCAACAATTCATTCGGTCGCCGCCGCTGATTGGCGGAGGGCCGGGCGCTCGGCCTCCCATTGGCCAGTTCCGCCTGAAAGCATGACCCGCAGGCCGCGCCTTTCCGAACGGCCGCCGCCGCCGCCGCCGAAAACACGACCGGCCACTGTTACACTTGCGGCGCGCCGTTCTTCCCCCATCCGTCGTCGTCGTCTTTTCGCCATTTCGCGTCCATCGCCGGCGCCGCTGCCGCTCGTCCCGCGGAAAACGACGACGACTACGACGAAAAGAAAAGGGAACGCTTGAGTCGTCGTTCGTCGTCGTCGTCGTCTTACCCATCTGTCCGCCCATTCTGCGTCCAGAATCTCGCGAGGAAAGAGGAGGAAGGGGCCCCGACCGAAAAATCAACTGGCCTCAAACGCGCGCGCGCGCAGGCGCGAGGCGACGGTGTTACAAACCGGCCGAATTCGCCTCTGAGAGAGAGAGAGAGAGACGGACGGAAAGAAACATCGCCGCCGACCCGACCGGGCGACCGAACGCCGAGAGAACGGGTTCTGCCTTACCGCGTGCGCACCTCGTCTCGCCACCGCCGCCGTCGCCTTCTCCTGTCTCCCATACACATAACAATTCGTTCTCTCTTTCCCTCGCACTCTGTGTACCCGCTGTAACAACACTAAACTCTCCACTCTTGGTGGTTTGCGAGTGCGCCCGCCCTGCGAAGTAGCAACCGAGAGCCGATTCGAGGCGACTTCCTTCCAGGATGCCCAAGGAGAAGTACATGTGCCAGCTGTGCGCCAACCACGGAGTCTTCGACCAGCCCAAGAAGGGACACAAACAGAAGTGCCCACACAAGGACTGCTCGTGAGTGTTGCGAACTGTGAAGTGCTAACACGGCTGCCGATTGCCGTGTCGCCCATGTGCTCGCGTGTAAGAGGAAGGAGTGCAACATACCGGTAACATCGCGCGAGGATATTGTACGATTGTTTTTAGGTACACTCTGCCACACTGCGCAATTACAATCGTAGCAATCTGCATACTGGAGATCCGTTTGGATGCATTTCGGTCGAATTGAGGCTATATCTGAATAAGCGCCCCCAAGTTCTGAATGAGTGCCCCCAAAGTCTGAATGAGTGCCCCCAAATTCTGAATGAGTGCCCCCAATGTTCTAAGTGTAGCGTTTAATCTATATCACGGTGTGGATGGAGCCGCAAGCCATCTCGTCTATGGGGAGTCGTTATACCGTGTTCGTTCTTTATACCTCCAAACAGATTTTCCTTTGAAATCAGGCTATGCTTAGGCTCGCCCTGCGCCCACACTGCACAAGAGTCAGTCGGCGTCGCAGTCTGGCGGGTCGAAGCTTAGGCTTCACGCGACCGGTGACAGACTTCAGGGCGCGCGGAGCGAACGAGCGGAGCGCGCCCTGAAGTTGGTGGTCGCGCTAAGCCTCAGCTGAGACCCGCCAGGCGCGACGCCGGCTGAGTTTTAGTGCAAACTGTACGTGGAATAAATACTCCTCCATCTAATTCACCCCTTGCTTAGGCCGGCTGTGCCCAGCGCCTCTAGGTCCTGCGGGCACTCATTCAGAATTTTGGGGGCACTCATTCAGAATTTTGGGGGCACTCAATCAGAATTTTGGGGGCACTCATTCAGAATTTTGGGGCACCCATTCAGACCCAACCTCGAATTGATGTGCGTTTAGTCTAGCTAGGAACATGCCTACAATTGGTATTGTGCCTGCTTTGAAGATAACAGCCACATCTTGAGTGTACGGTTAACGCACGTAGGCGGACTGACACAATGCTGGTACATTCGCGCCCCGCGTACCATACTGTCGCAAACGATTCAAGACATCTATAAGTAAACTAGCACGAACTGAATGATCAGTCGTCAAATCAAGGTGAGCGCATATTCCTCGAGTCGTGCATTCCCTGAACCAATTTCTGCGGTGACACACATTCGTAGAATTGACCGTCTTCATAACTTGTGGTGACGTGTCTGCAACAGTGGAGCGCTCTTTCAGCTGCGAGCTGTGCGTGCTGAACACCCAGCGGCGGACGTTGGACCAGCTGGAGCGACGCCTGCGCAAGGACACCAACGAACCCTCTTCCACTGACCCTACCACGTCGGCCACTCAGGCAGCCACCAGCCCACAGTCTGTCGGCGACAAGCCGTTCTACACACCTGCTGGCATCGGTGAGCATACAGTGCGAAATCTGTAGCCCCAAATGCGAGCGCCGATTGGCAGACGCGTTTCAAGAGGGTTACTTGAGATGCGCTCGACTCTGCGGTTGATGAAGTGGAAGCTCTCGCTGCTTCAGTCACAAAGACTCATCGTAGATACTCCAACAAGCCCCGCTCTTCGCCTGCGCTTACAAGAGCATCGCGTCGAAGTTGGAGGGGGGGGGGCCTTATCAGACGACAGAGCATTTACGCAAAGAAGATCTGCGGCCAGAAATTAATTGTAAGCGCACAAGGTTATAGTGTAACTTGAGGTTATCAAACTTCCAAACGAAGTGAGTATAATTAGGCGACAAGCCATCGTATTCGAATGGGTCTTGTCCTGGCCAAACCAATAGCAACAAAATCTTGTATGGATCTACATTTGTGCAAGTGTCATTCAATTTAGTAATAGTAATTCAAAAACAAATTCAAAAACAAAACGTGATGACCATCATTCCATCAAATAAAGCCCTGTAGTTTGCGGCGGCATTCTGCTCGCAGCTCGGTGATTTAGTCCAACAGTCATCATGCCATGCGATAGCGTTAATTGAGTTGAGAACCAGATCAGGAGAAGGATAGTGTGTGTGTGTGTGTGTGTACCCTACCGAGATGAGCCTGTAAGCGTTTCTCAAAATTACTAATCTCGAACACTTTCAATCCACTGCTCACGAAGCAGACCAATTGTTAGCGCCTTTCTTTCTTGGCGCGTTGTTCCTTCTCGAACTTGGCGAGTGAGGCAAGAATAACTAAGGGCCATATATGGCGCGAAGTTCTGAACCTTGGTATCATCCCAAATAACATGTCTCCTGTCTCAAAGAGACCTTCCCCCCCCCCCCCCCCCCCCCAACCCAACCCGGCCCAACAAGCTGCGAGTAAAGGCGATTTCCATCCCATAGACCCAATCAGTGTTCGCTGGAGAACCCGTGCCTGCGCACTACCGTAATCCGGTCGGCCGGGCGAGCCAAACAAGCGTGGCATGACCGAGCTGCGCCAGTCGTATGCTGGCGCTCTCTCAGCGCTCACCTTCGCACGCCTGTCTCACCCTCCTTCTCTATCTCAGAGCTCGGGGCGGCCGGCGGCGCCCTTTCGGCTCTTTAATCGTCGCCGCCAAAGGATCGGCACGACTTTTTGCCCCGCGCTCTCAAACAACTAGCTTAGAACGAATGTAGTTCCACGTTGCTGTTATGTGTATGTCGAGAGCTCGTCCCAAGCTGGCGGGGGCGCTCTGAGGGGCCCAATATGTACGTGTACGTACGTCTGTGGGCGGCCCAAAAAAAACGGGACTGCGCGCTCTGTCGCTCGCTTTTGGACAAGAAGCAGCTTTAGGGCAGCCGCCCTTTGAAGTCGCCGCCGCCTTTGCCGCCAGCCGACAACAAGGAGGGCCACCCGGCGGCAGACGCGCCGTCCACCGAACCCAATTTGTTACATGGCGCGGGGGGAATCCCGCCGGCCGGGTGATCTACTGCCCAAAAGAGGGGGGGGGGGCACTCTCAGAGGGGGGGGGGGGGGGGGCCCGCTAGCACTCCACTAGAGCTTCGCTTAGGTCCCTTTTCTTTGGGCAGGGGGGGGGGAAGGGTCTCGAAAGAGACAAACGGGCCGCTGAGAGGGAAGAATGGGGCGTTTTCTTGGGAGGTCGGCCGCCCGATGTCAGTGACAAATTGGGCCGTGTTGTTCCAGCGGCGTTCCGCCCTGGAAGACAAACGACATTCTGACAATCCGCTGCTAGAGATGGAAGAGAGAACAGCGTGCACTCAGATTCGGACTGCTCAACTTTCGAGTCGACGCGTTTTGAAACGGTTGTGCCCACCAGCAGGGGGGGGGGGGGGGCCCCACTATTTCAGGACACGGTTTTGTGTATGAACCACCTGGATTTAGCACCAACTTATCCGCCGTTTGGTGAAGGATTAAAGCGACACTGAAACATTCCCGCATTTCAGGCGCCGTCCCTCCAGCCGCCCATCTGCAGCCGTCGCTGTCGCCTTCGGTGGCCCCGCTGCTGCTGTCGACGGCCTTCTTCCAGCCGTCGACTGCGGGGCTTTGCAACAAGCCCTTAGGCGCTTTGGCCTCCCCTCTGGGCTGCGCTCCCGTCTTCTGGCCACAGCAGCTGGCGGGAGGAAACGTCGCCGCCCGCTACAGACCCTACGATCTGAGTCTGGCCAGCAGGCCCCACGTGCAGCTGCAGACGTCTGCAAAGGCCCACTCTGCGCCTGCAGGTGACTTGTCACAGTCATCGGTGGATAAGAGGCGACCTCGGCTCCAGGACAACTCGGACGGATCACAGCAGGCGGCGGCGATTCGGCCGGAAACAGCCTCAATCTTTCGATCCGTCGACCATCTCATCGGGGGTAAAGGGTAGCTTGAATAGAGAGGAGTCGAACTCGAAACTACTGGAAATTGTAAGAAGCCTAGAGGGAACGAGGCACGCGGACCCGTCGCTGCCGATTCGTCAGTATCCATGATAGGTTATCATGCACCAGTACAATATCTTGCGTGCGCCGTTCACTGAATCAAGAATGCAATAACCTTTGTGATCGACTGAATAAGTATAGAGAAATGTGTTTGTGGGGGAGACTGTAGACTGTGTTTTGAGACGTTGCTGATTTTGTTCTCCCAGAATTTGCCGGTAGTTTGCAACACACTCAATGGCTTCAGTGAGGTCGCACTACCCTAGTTGCACACGAGACGAAAGCGTACCTGGTAGTAGTTACGTTGTTTGTATTAATACCTTTGACCATAGTCTAGGACTGCCAAAGTTATGTAGGAAGTGTAGGAACTGCTCAGTCAAGACATCTTTTATATTCACGCAAGAACAAAGCGGCAATATCAACCGAACCAACCGGCAACAAAACATCTGGCACGCCTGAAACATCAGCGCTTGCCGTAATCATTCTCCACCGTCGAACTCTGTCGTATATCGTCAGTTCACCGTCTGTGTAGTGTGTACGTCATGCTTGACGTTAGAAGACGTATAATGCCAATCAGGATCACGTAGAAGGGAGAAGAGGAGGTGGGATATGTGAGACTCAAACCGGCAGCCCCTCCACCACACCTCCTCCCTCTCCATCGGTGGTGGTGGAGGAGCATGAGTGGAAGAGGAGCAGGGAGGTAGGTGCCTGCTCAGGACTCAAATGACTGGGGTCGTTCAGCACCACGAAGACAGCGAAAACGCCACTCGCCTCGAGATCCACTGTAAGGAATAGAGTGGAGTGGAGAGAGAGTGTTCCAGAGGGAGTTGAAGTAAGGCGAACGTTGAGATAGTCAATACTCATTCTGAGCACCCGTTGGCACGTTGTAAAGTGGGAACAAACATCAGACAGAGGGCAGGCTCGACACGGTTTTCAGGACGCCATGAGAAGCGTTTGCGCACTTCACCTGCCGCAACCAGCATCCAACCACGCAACTGACTCTCGAGAGAGCCGTCGACTCCCGTCGTTGAGTTCAATCGATTCAACCAAAACTGCGAGATTGATGTGCGACAAGACACTTCAAAGTGCTTGTAAGCCGCCATGCTAGACGTACATCGCTACAAACTGCAACCAATTCTCCTCCAGTCGCAGCCAGTGTCCGCTTTTGAATGCGGCAACAAGGGCGCTACCACACCACTCGAAGCGTTGATTGTCGACCACAGGGAAATCTTTCCAGGCATACTGATCTCCGTCTCAGCAGGTGTAAAATTAGTATCGGCAAATGGGCCATCTTTCTTAATGAAGCTGTAAGCTGACAGAAAATGCAGAAGGGTTGAAACGAAGGGTTGAAAATATTATACAAACGTTTCTTCCGCTCACCAAAGTGTTTCCAAAGCAATAGACAGCGTTCAAGCTAACCACCATGACGTGACTTTGCAGAAATACATGGTATTCCCGATGCGACGTTGAGGCCAAATTGTAGGTCAGTGAATGCCACCTTCAGAGGTATCTAGAACGATACGTAAATGGATGACCCTTCCAGAGGTCTTTAGAATGGGGTACTTTAATTCATTGTACGAGCCACAACTTATTGTCGAAACACCCACAGTCTACCAATAAGCTCGATTTGAACCGAAATTAGACCGCGCCACGTCATGGATAAATGCAGACCCATGTACCCCATCAATTGCGTATGTATGTACCTCCCCAAGAGGATTTAGCGTTTGCCGACTTCCGCTTGCACGGATTCACGCAGACGGTTTTGCGGAAGTGAGGCTTCGCACTGCTTCTGAAATCGTAAGGGTCACCTACTATTGCACGTTCTCATAGCTCAGTTTATCTAGTGACAAGACTGAAACGTCTTCTCACTCTCCCGTCAATAGAATGGAGTGGCCGTCGTGTGTACGCCACCGGCAGTGTCGAAAACGCCGATCACAGCGTGGAGATAGTTGAAATGTCGAAAATCTCTGTCAGCCGAGTCCACTCTTCTCTGACCCTGAATCAGCCCTCTTGAACAGCAGGAACAAGTGAGACAGGGACACGCCACCAGCGGCCGACAAGTCCTGCCGACAGCCCCAATGGCTGTCACACATCTGGTGCTACTGACTGAGGCCATCTCAGTTCTCCAGCTTGACACATACTAACTACAATCGGCATACAAATCCACACCTAACAGAGCTTCAGAGGTCCATGATACATATTTGCGTCTTCATTCAGGAGGTAACTGATGTAGCTGAGCTCTGGGTCGAGAACGGACTCGTCTTGCCTCAGCTGTGGAACAGCTGAGGCAGTTATTTTGCAGACAAAAGGATGCTATTACCCGACAAAGGTCAACTCCAAAGCAAATGAGGTTGATAAAACATCTCCCGGGCGCTACCCAACCATCATCGGAAGGTATAGAGTTGAGTTTGTAGAGTTGACAAGTCACCATCATCGCTAACTGTCGCCATGAATCGACAGAAGCGCTCTTGTTACATACCACAACGCAACATTTATCCCAGCCGATTGAGTGTCCCCCGAGGAGGAGGTCGCGCTTCACGCCGTCTTTGGCCACGGTTCATGCAGACTATCTTGCGGAAGTGAGGTTTCACACCACTTCTGAAATCAAAAAGCTCACCAGATGATTGTACGTTCTCTACGCTGAGTTTATCTAGTTACAAAACTCAAACGTCTTCTCACACTACAACGCGACGACGACGACGACGACGACGACGGCGACGACGACGACGACGACGACGACGACGACGACGACGACGACGACGGCGACGACGACGACGACGACGACGACGACGGCGACGACGACGACGACGACGACGACGACGACGACGACGACGACGACGACGACGACGACGACGACGACGACGACGACGACGGCGACGACGACGACGGCGACGACGACGACGACGACGACGACGACGACGACGACGACGACGACGACGACGACGACGACGACGACGACGACGACGACGACGACGACGACGACGACGACGACGACGACGACGACGACGACGACGACGACGACGACGACGACGACGACGACGACGACCACGACGACGACGGCGACGACGGCGACGACGACGACGACGACGACGACGACGACGACGACGACGACGACGACGACGACGACGACGACGACGACGACGACGACGACGACGACGACGACGACGACGACGACGACGACGACGACGACGACGACGACGACGACGACGACGACGACGACGACGACGACGACGACGACGACGACGACGACGACGACGACGACGACGACGACGACGACGACGACGACGACGACGACGACGACGACGACGACGACGACGACGACGACGACGACGACGACGACGACGACGACGACGACGACGACGACGACGACGACGACGACGACGACGACGACGACGACGACGACGACGACGACGACGACGACGACGACGACGACGACGACGACGACGACGACGACGACGACGACGACCGCGGTTCAGGCAGCGAAGAGGCGGAAGTGAAACTTTACAAGGGCTCTCTGAATTCTCAATGTGTATATAGTCGTTCACGGAGAACTTTTCGGCTCGGAACTTCAGCTCATCTAGTGGCAAGACTGAAACTTCTTCCCTCTCTTTCCGGTAAACAAAGTGGAGCGTATTGTTGTGACCGTCGGTGCCCTCCACAACACCAGCAGTCGTCGAACAGAGATAGTGGAGAGACAATCAACATCAGACCGTATGAGTCACAGAAAAGAGAGGAGTTCGGCCATCTAGGTGGACCTATGATCCTGAATCGAGAGCCAGAGTCCCAACTGTGCCGACGACAGCTTCTTCGCATCTGAGGTTTGGACGAGAGCGGAACAGCGAGCAGGCCACCAGCTGGCCGTACTCGGCCAGGGTCAGTGTGCTGTCCAGCTTCAATGCAGAGTGTAATGAATATGTAATGAACAAGTGTCGTTATATGTCCCACAGTAGTTGGCAGCTCCGAGTCATGAGGTGACCATTGGAACCTGATGGAGCTGAGCATTGGGCCGAGACTCGTCCTGCCGCTGCTGGGGAACAGCAGGCGACAATGATTTTGCAGGGAAATGAAGACCCACCATAAATTGACGTTACTACCCGATAATGGTCAACTTCAAAGCACATGAGGTTGATAAAACATCTCACGAACGCTACCCAACCCATTATCCACCACCAGAATGCAGGGATCGTCGAAGGACGGTCGTTGCCTGGCTGCATAACAAGCACGATCATTCAGTCCGCGCAAAATGTTTGAAGTTTTGCACATTAGAACAGATAGAAATGTTGTAGTTGTTCCACCTTGTAGAATTTAGATAGAACCAAACCTTTCACGTTCTCAGAAGTCTGCTGCAGCCCTCGAAGGCGGGGGGGGGGGCGAGGCGAGTTCGTAACGCGCTAAATGGGAGCGCTATCCAAGTCGTAAAGCACAGCTTGCAGACAGTTTGCCGAAGTAACGCTGGCTATGGACAAGAGACTAAGCTTGCATGGCACTGTGAGTGGACATAAAGCAATACTGAACTGAACCAAA
>JASAMZ010010171.1:0-16625 GCA_030248115.1 Linhomoeus sp. GSCO2_2
ACGGACGAAGGCGGCGATGAATCGCAATAAATTTCCTTTTGCGTGCAGGAGGGAAGAGGTTGGGCTTTGGCAAAAACAATCCACCTGCGGGACGCGATTGTTGTGTTTAGCAGGGCCCCAGTTCACCTGCGCGACAAAGGAACGTTAGCGGGCTGGCATTGCCGACAAGAGACGACGTATGTACGGCAGACCATCGGTACTTTTCCATGAGGTCGAGTTGATCGTTGCCTTACAAACCAAGAAACTGACTTGCCGCCTTGCAACGTGTCGTTCTCAAAAATCAAGGAACGTATATCTCTTTCGCAATTCAAACGGGCCCGACTAAACCGCCACAAGAATCCACTATTGCGACCCTATGGGAGTTCAACGACGATGCTGCAGAATGTTTATCCCGGCTTTGAACACATTGAACTGTCATAAGGTGAGAAGAGGCTGTTCGACGGCCGTTTTCCTTTGCCTGATTTTGACCTTGAAACAACTACAAAGGAGAACAAGTGGTTCAAGATTCCCGGTGATCGTTGATGTGGACCTCGACGTCGAATACAGGTTGGTCTGTTGCATGCATAATCGTACTTCGCAAAGCATCAAGCAGAGGAATCTGGCAAGTGCTTTGTCCTTGAATGGTGGAATGCATGATACACAGTGTGGCGAGTTCAGGCCATGCGAGACAGAAGCCGGCCCATCTTCAGTTCAGAAACCGAATCGGATGTGGACGTGGAAGAGCTCGTAATGTGGCGATTGCGGCAACGTTGACTGACCTAAACAAGTCACAACTTCGGGCACCACACCAAAAGGAAAACGCAGCCAAGCTCGAGGCCTTGGCAAAGACCCAAAAGGCAAAGAAAAAGAAGAAGCAGGCCCCAAAGCGGCCAAAAAGAACGCAGAGCGAGCCAGCGCCGCGCCGGGTGAGAATTGAACGGCATGCTATGTGATCTTCTCACAAATTCGAACGTTTGCAGCCGCGAAAGAAGGCCGTCGCCGCTAGTAGCGCCTCCGCGGGCGCCCCGGCGACACAGACGGACGGCCCCGGCCCATCGGGAGGCACCCAGGCCGATGTGAGTGGAAGATTTTCCACATTTTGGCGCCTTCTTAGGTTTGGGAAGTATTCGGCTTAGAGCTTTGACCGACTGGCGAGCGTTTGGCGTCCGTTCTGGGAAAAGAGGGCAGTCATTTACTCATCAAGTCGGAGAGATTCCCGATTAGCATAGCTGACAATGCCGGAAGCTTCAATAGACAGACCGCGGCGCACGTTAGAACGTTCCTTTCCCGGGTGCCCTACTCCATTATGTGGTTTTCCATCTACGTCATACGTCATTGAGAACGTGTTCACTGGAGAGTATCGCTACTATTACGGCTCTTCCAATGAGTGAGTCGAAGAATTTTGAGTTAGGTTCTGTCGTCCAAAATGCGCGCGCAAGAATTTTGCTTAGGGCCTTCGTATAGGTGCGCCGGTATGAGAATTTTTGAATGCGTATGCGTATGCGTATTTTGGGAAGTCATACCGATTAATGCGTATGCGTATGCGTATTTTCAAACGCCATACCGCGGTATATGCGTAAGCGTATGCGTATAGACTACCGTAGCCTCGATCAGCTATAACTGCCCAATTTCCATTGTGAGCGCAACGCTTTTTTCTTGTCTTGTGGCTAACAAATGTGACAGTATCATATTTCGAAGCTTCTACAGGGTGCCAAACGTCTAAATTGTTTGTTAGAACATTGAGTTTGATGATCGGGCGCTCTGAAGCTTTGGGCGGCTGCACTACTAAGCTTGGTCTTTGTAATGGATCAGCACAGTCAAAATCGAAATTTTCTATAGCTGCCCAGCATTGTGCGAAACTGCGCATGTCGCTCGATGAGGAAGAACTAAGAAGCTGCCTTTCACCAAACAAAAGAATGTGTAACATGGCGCTAGGTACAACTTATAGAACAGAGTTGGCCACTTAGTGCCACCAGCAGAACATTTTGAAGACCAATTCAACTGCTTTAGCAGCAATTACTTGTAATCAGAAGATACTTCAGCGCCGCAGGCGATTTATGTTGCAACCAATGGCTCTCTAGCAGCCAATTTATGCATGGTTTGGCAACGTTACGCTATTGGCCATACGCATTAAAATTCTAATACGTATGAGTATGCGTACCTATGCGTATGGGCGAATGAATGCGTATGCGTATCTGTACGGTATACGCATTCGAAAATAAATCGGTATACCGAGAAATGCGTATGCGTATCGGTATACCGGGCGCACCTATAGGCCTTCGTACGCAAGAGGCTGGTGAAACGTCAGAGTTACTGGAGCATTGTCTATGATACATATCAAGTCGGGACGCCTGAACGCCAGTCTAGAACGTATAATCGGCCCTCGCCCCGGATCCGGGACGCTTTGCATAAACGAATGGCGACGTTGCTATTAGTAGGGCTTGTCGGTCCTCTGTTTAGCGTATGGACTAAGCAACCGCCAGATTGCTTAGCAACGCGTCGCAGAATGGAGATTTGTATGCGTCACGGACGTCATTCTGCATTGCCACGCTTTGAAGGGCGTCTCCGGCTACTCTACGACTTCTAGTTCGTCGTCGGACTGAATTCTTGTTTTCAGCGCGCCGCGAAGTCGAGGATTGTACGGCGCAGCTTTAGAACGGTGAACGGAGTTTTGCAAAAACCTCCCTGGCAACTTCTCCTGTCAATTGCGAAGCCTTGCGCTCGGCCCTACAAATTTACGGTACATTAGCACTTGTATGTTCCTGAATACACCAAAACAATGACAATCATAAGAATAATTCGTTGGAAAGGGATTAGAACAGTAACTATTCGGTATAACGTCATTCAGCTACAAATGACTGCTTCACCACTCACGCCGACGGCGCCATTCCGTCACAGCACAGCCCGACAAAATAGCTCCAAAACAAGTCTCTTTTAAAAAGCGGAGTGGTTTTGAGCTTTGAATTTTTACTGAGATTGTAGCAAGGCCCTTTCCGGTTTCGTGCAGCGTCTTTGACTCTCCTCGCGACTACACTTCTTGGAGTGGTCTTGCTACGCAACATTGGTATCGCTCGGGTTTAATTCTTTACACCAAGAAATTCATCTTTCAGACTAAATTTAAAAAAGACACTGGAATCTAACGCAAAACTACAGGTTAATTGTGAGCATGATTTGATGTTGGCTTGCAATGAGCTCTTCAGCAGAGTCAAGACCGCCGCTTTGCAACGCACGAGTGCCAAGATATAACAAACCAAAATCTGCAGTTTTCATCGCGTTTTGGTTACTGTAGCCCTCTCATTGACCTTTTGAAACTTTTTGTTGTCGGATTCTTGCTCAGGAGGTCGAGCGCTTCATTTTGATATGCGATTCGACTAGGTTCGATGAAGTTTTGACTTTTCGCGGACATTACTTCGGGATACTGTAGCGCGCAATTTTTAAGACTTGTTAGTATTTCGACGTCACAGTTCACGTGAGTAGTCCGAGGGCTACCCGTCGATGTGTCGAGCTCAACCCAGCGACGTCAGACTAGCGAGTTATTAAGCCCGAAGCAAGCGTGTCGTTTCCAGTTTTCGACGCGCTTTAGTTACTGTAGCTCTCTGTTTAAACTTTTGAAACTTTTTGTTGTCGGATTCGTGCTCAGGAGCTCGAGCGCTTCACTTTGATATGCGATTTGACTAGCTTCGGTCAACTTTTGTCTTAAAATGGACCCCACTTTGGGATACTGTAGCGCGCGAGTTTGAAAACTTATTTCAGTTTTGAACACTCAGATAGCGAGAGTAGTCCGAGGGCTACCCGTCGATGCGTCGAACTCAACCCAGCGACGTCATACAAGCGAGTTATTAAGCCCGAAGCAAGCGTGTCGTTTCCAGTTTTCGACGCGTTTTGGTTACTGTAGCTCTATGTTTAAACTTTTGAAACTTTTTGTTGTCGGATTCGTGCTCAGGAGCTCGAGCGCTTCATTTTGATATGCGATTTGACTAGGTTCGATCAACTTTTGTCTTAAAATGGACCCTACTTTGGGATACTGTAGCGCGCGATTTTGAAAACTTATTTTCGTTTCGACTACTCAGATAGCTAGAGGAGTTCGCGGGCTACTCGACGATGTCTCAAACTCCGTCCTACGACGTCAGACGAGCGAGTTATTAAGCCCGAAGCGAGCGTGACGTACGTACGTACGTACGCACGTACGTACGTACGTACGTACGTACGTACGTACGCACGCACGCCGAGCTCTTGATATGGTTCGCTCGGCTGAGGCCGAGCGAAAAAAGCCGGGGCCTGGGCATCTCCGCGTTGAACCACACTGAGTCGATGCAGTCGTGTAGGGCGGCCTGCCAAAACCCCTGCCCCATGACGTCAGTGATCCATTCGAACGGGTCGCGCCGCTCGTCGTGGTTACCGTCCCTTGCAGCTGTTCAAAGCGTCGTTCAGTTCGTAGATAAGTTTATCGGTTCAGTTCGCAACCTCAGAAGTAGTGTCCTGTTTAGTCACATGTTTCAAGGATTGAGTGAACTTCTGTCGTAAGAGCCCGTTTGCCGTAAGAGTGGGAACTTTTGCCGATGGCTTGGGCTTCTGGAACTTTTGCCGTAAGGGAACGTTTGCCGTGGGAACTTTTGCCGTCAGCCTGGAACGTTTGCCGTACCGCGAACTTTTGCCGTGAGGTTGGGAACTTTTGCCGTGAGGGTGCGAACTTTTGCCGTACGGGCTGGAACTTTTGCCGTCATTGTGCGAACTTTTTCCGTAGCCAAGTACAATTGCCCAAAGCGGAGCGCAATAGATTTGCTAACGTAATCCGAATGAGCAGGGTTTATTGTTTGGTGCGCATCACTAGCGTACAGGCATTGGCATGTCTCCTCGAGCAGTTATGCTGCGCTTACGCACTCTTGAATGCAGCAAGGTACCAGCGAAGAGGCTACCAGAAGTACAACTGTCGCTGTAGTGGTAGTGGGGTATTGACACACTGAGTGGAACCACTTCGATATCCCGCGAGATCTACCGCGAACGTCGAACATCGCAGAGGGTAACAACAACGCCCTCAATTACAAGTTCGACAGAGAGAGGCCGCCAATGGGCGAGTTCCTCGTCCGTTTCAAGTCAGTGCTGCGTTGTTTGTGCTGTGCTTCACTGAGATTCGCACACTGCTGCCGCATTGGAATTCCTCAACGTGACGGAAACGGACCCTTACGGCAAAAGTTCACCCAATCATGGCTTGTAGGGGTCCGTTTGCTGGCGGCAAACGGACCCTACCTGATGGCATACTGTACGTTTCACCTCTTACGGCAAAAGTTCCAGCCTTTGGGGCAAAAGTTCCCATCAAGATATATGGCAAACGGACCATAGGCTACGCAAAAGTTCCCACTCTTACAGCAAACGTTTCCATACGGCAAAAGTTCCAGAAGCCCTTCCAATTCACTTAGCTCAGCGCAAGACTCTGCAGTAACATGAACAATATTGAGAGAATAATAGTGAAACTGATCCAAGAATGCCTGTTGTTGTTGTTGTAGCGACGACGACGACGTCCGTGGACACGGGCGCCCCAGACAATCCACGACCTCCCCAGGCTGCTGGGGCTTGAGTGAGCCGAGTGTGTGCTGGGCGTTGCGCAATCCCGGCTAACGTTAAAGGCGACGGCTTTGGAGCCGCTGCAGGGCCGTCCCCAGCTTGAAGCCTTGGTTTTACAGGAGAGGGCCCAGACCCTCTTCAAACCCCCCCCCCCCTCCCCCATATCGCAACCGGTCTTGGGACCAGCTATGGCTGGGTTCCAAGAATGCCTGTTGAAGGAGATGCCGGGCAGTGGAAAGCTGTTAATCTAGACGGAGGGCACTTTCGAGAAGGTGTTCAAGGTTTCTCAGAATTGGCCGCTTTGCTGTTGCTGTCATACAATGGAGGGACCGTCGGCTTTCAACATAGGTTATGTACGTGGAGCGTGGAGATGGGTTGTTTCACTGATGTTCTCAACTCTTGGGGGTGGGGGGTGGTGCTTATCGAGTAGCGCTCATTGGAAGATTTATAGTTTCTGTGAGTCGTTGTTTCTAGCACATCACAATCGGGTGCTTGATGATGGAGTACGCTCCAAATGGAAATCTCTGCGAGTATACCGTGGCTCCTAAGAAAAAGTTCAGTAGCTTACACCCGTGTGGCACTATGAGCCTCGCCCCATGCTTAAGGTTTGACAAAGTGACGTTGCTCATACAATCAATACAATGCCTGTCTAGCACCCTTCCGCTTAGCCCCTTTTGTCGACTCCGTTTACGCGCGCGTAGGCACAGAGGAGCGATGCGCTTTCCCCATCGCCCCTTTGCCCTCCCTCCGCCGGATGGAGAACGAGGAGGATGTTGGGGCCGCGCTCGAGCGCCGACACACACCCGACGATCGATACGACAGAACTATCCCAGGAGGGCGCCCCAATAACTCTTTCTCTCACACAGACCGAATGGGAGGCAAGAGGAGCCATCCGCGGAGTCAAGCGTACACAAGCATTCCTAATGTCTCACCTCAGGCGGAGCGGCGGTACCCATTGAATTATTCGTGGCGCTGGGAACGGGAAGGGCAGAGCGTCTTTGGTCTTAGGGACTAAGCAGCGTCGTGCCGTCTGCGCGGCAGATGGTATTCCAGCTGCTTGCGGATGTTACACCTTGTCTTGATCCCTTCACCGCCTTGCCATACGTAGACATCACATCTCTCTTTTACTTTCTATGAGCCAGAAGTAGAAACTCTAGAAATTTGCAACGAACTTTGACAGCCATCAGTAAAAATGTGCGGCACCTGTGCAGAAGGTCAAGGCTGCACAGCTTGAGTTGCTGGTCAAGGCTCACGAGGCCAACAAGGCCAAGAAAGCGCCTAAGCGCCCCAGGCGCGCGAAGAGCGAGCCGGCGCCGCGCCAGGTCGATTGAAGTTAATGGCCACTTCAGGTCGTTTTGCACAATTAATGCGATCCCTTGTTACAGCCTCGCAAGAAGAAGCGTCGTTTCATCAACAGCGCCCCGCAGGCGGTCACAACACCTTTGGCACAACATCAACAACACCTTTGGCCGACGCCGCTGGTCATCGGGACTCTCGTTATGGATTTGGCATCCGTGACCGCCTTCGCATTTCACCTGAATTTTGCACTGGAAACGATGGTGCAAGCCGGTACCATGGGCGTCCTCGACCTGGCGCTGCTCATGATGCGGAAAGCCAGCGAGAAGAGCGTTTGCCCCACCATGTATAGCGTGTTCCACATGCTGGTCCAGCTGGACTTGTTGCACCAAAACATCAGGCAGTTCAACGAGGGCATGGTACTGCCATGCAGCTTCAGCTCTCGGTCGTTCAGGGAACTACATAGTTTATTGCAAGGTCACGTGTACCGACCGAGAAACTGCCCTCGTTCACGTGGCCCGCATAGCCCAGAGAGGTTTGCCGCATAGCCCAAGAGGTCTGCGTCGGTCCCCTTCCCCATACCGCGCCCAGAGCTACAACATCGTGCGCTCGGCCTTCAACACATGCGTGGGGCACACATTACCAACATCCTGCTCTTCGCCCAACAAGACGACAGACTCTACCGTTCGATGGCTACCCACTCCCGGCTATGGCGGCTCCGTCCTGGAAGACCCAAACAATTGGGTCGGTCAACTGGTTGGCGGCCAAGAGAATGAAACGTTCAATCGAGGCATCTACAGGTTTAGCAAGCGATGCTTGCAACAAATCGTCGCTTCTGGCATGATTAGCATTCGAATGTGGTGGCTCCCAGCTTTGTCGTAGGCAGCGGCGCATCCAGGGACTTGTGGAGGCAAACGCGTTCCCAAGTGTCAATGAATCAACTGTATTTCCATAAAATTTGTTTTCATAAAGCTTTGTGCCGTTGTTGGGCAATCGATGCCTATAAAGCACATTGGTGGGTACTCATCCATAAATGGATCAGGAATGCTCGTCGCGCAGGTTCACTTTGGAATGGAGGGTCTAAATGGGACGACGCCCATTTCTTTTGGGTAACAAATGCGGATGGTTATGGCACTGTTGCTGTAATTGCAGAACTGCACAGTGAATGGAATTCCCTTTTAGGTGGCAAAAACAGGCGTTGCTGGGCACATCCATTTAAAACCATTGCTAAGTTTAAGCCATTCGAAAATGTTGAACTATGACATTTGAGAAAACCCTTAAAAATATTCCTAATTTCTTGAATTGTAAAATTTTAAACTGGTTCCTAATTACTTGTACGCCCGATACATCCACACAAAGATATTTCGAAATTTGAGCTGTTTGAAATTGTCAAAATTTGGGGATTTTGGCAAAAACCTTGAAAATGAGTGTGCCAATTCTACCAAATTTGTTATTTCGCTCGGCCTCAGCCGAGCGAACCATATAGAGAGCTCGGCGTGCGTGCGTGCGTGCGTACGTGCGTACGTCACGCTCGCTTCGGGCTTAATAACCGCCGCCAGCGGTTTACTAGCCTCGCAAAAAGTGCTACTAGCCTCGCACCTTGCATTTTACACACAGTTTTCTGGCAAAGATAGGCCGTGGTGCTCTACATAGGTAGAGGAGGAGGGAATGCAATCGACCGTCCGCCCGCTTACCTAGTATTCCCTACGTGTTCAAGCGCAGGAGCGCGGCAATGCTAGAAGGAGTTCGTCATACTCACCCGCACCGTCACTAAACTGCATTTCTTCTGCATGAAACCCGCCAGCTCGGGGGGGCCCCCCCCCCCCCCCCCGTCGGGTTCCCTCTACATAGGTGTATCACTGGGGCAAGGGTCCCAATGTAGCTCCGTCCGCTCAGTTGCCAGCACCAGAAAAGCGCACCGCGCAAAGACGCCGTTTCAAATTCAAATCAAGGGGCGCACAGCGTATGCAGCGGTGCTGTTGTTGTTGTGCGCCACTGGCCGCTGACGTCAGCGCTTGCGCAGTGCGCGCGCGGCCCGCGCATGCGAATCTACCGTAAACCCTGCTTTACACAGGCACGCGCGTCGGCGCGGGACGTGCCGCGCGCCGGGAATTCAAACGACGGTTGTAGAAAGTCGACGTTTTCGAGTGCAAAATTGTCTCAGTTGTTTGTCTGCTCGTTCCGCCAGATTGACTGCGAGCGATTGTCGTCACCGTCGCAGGCGCTCGTGACTTGTCGCCGAGGGCGAGAGAAGGTAGGTGCTCGCTCTCATGTTCCCGGGCGGGACCCACAGGCGCGTGCAAGAAACGTCAGAAGTTAGGCTCTTAGGGTGATCCATCAAACAGCAATCTGTGGGCGGCGCACCGTCGCGCGGCCGTCGCTGTTGCCGGTTGGGATCGCTCGCTTCACTCCAACTCTGTGTCTCAGCAGAACCAGAACACTAGACTGGGCAGTACTTTGGAACGACGACGAACTGGGAACGAAAGAGAATGTCGTCATCGTCGAGCGTAAGTCTAAGCACATACTACAAGGAGATATAGGAGGTACACTAGGTACTTATTTACTTTCAGGATCAGAGTCAGACTATTCGATACCCAGACAGTCAGCTGGACTGGGCTCCGCCGGCTGTTATTAGACAGCATTTAGAGGTCTGGGATAGGTATTATGAGGTATGTAGCAACACACGTATGGTTGTAGTTGTAGTATAGTGGAGCAAGGTGCGTGCGTGCGCGCGTTTGAAAATCGTACTCTTTCTGTCACTACCTACGCGCTTCTCCGCCATATCCCTTTCGAGTGATGGCAACTTTTGAGATTTCAAAACCGGGTAAGTTAAAGTAAGTCAATTCGCCCAAAATAAAACCGGGTAAGTAAAAGTAAGTATACCCGGTTTCTAGAAAACCAGGTACCCGGTTTTACCCGGTTATTTTTGGCGATTTTGGGTGAGTAAAAATCGGGTATGGGTAAACAAAACCGGGTAAGTACCAAGTAAGTACACCCGGTTTTTGAAAACAGGGTAAAACCGGGTAAGTACTTACCCGGTTTTCAAGTTGCCAACTTGCCATCACTAAGTTCAACAGTGTGACGACGTTGAAAAGGCAACTCACACGTATGTACATGAGAGCGCGCAGTTGTTTCAGGCACAAACGGGCAGCGTGGCAGTGAACAGACAACGCACACATACTGTAATTCGTCGACGTTCGTAGTGGCATGTTGACACTACATAGAGCTACAGAGGGCGACTGAACGATGAGACGAATAGCGTGAATACTGTCAAGGGGGGGTGGGGGGGGGGGGGCTTAAGCAGCTAGCTGCCCGTAATGAAGCGCAGTTCGCACCAAAATGAGCACTCCAAAGTTGGTCGTTTATAGTGGAAGCGCACCAAAATCAGCACTCCTAACAAAGTGTTGGCCAAATGGCCGTGCCAGTCGGCATCACAGAGAAGTCGGTCGTCATCGGCGACGCAAGCCTGCTCAGAACAAAACGCACGCCTTCCTCCTTTCCCACGAGTGGCTTCCGCTCAGGTACCTCTGGGCCAGATTACGCAGCAGTTGACCTTCGGTAGTCAGGGTCTCCGCCGCGTCCATGGACAGCCTGCAGCTGATCTTGAGGCTACCGTCGGTCGGTATTGCAGCGTGATAGAAGCTCGCTGCCCGTCGCGTATTTGACCCATCCCTGCCTTTCTTTGGTCAGCGCGTAATGCGCCGCAGGCTGGAAGGCCAGCACCCACGGGTCGGTTCCCAGAATGGAGACGTAGTAGTCGGCCTCTTGCAGTTTGCCGCTGGGAGACCACTCTTCCTCCTGCTGAAGGTAGAAGGACGCGTAGCCATCCTCCCAACACTCCCCCTTGCTGTTGCCTTTGTGGTACAAGGTCACCGTCCATGAGGTGCCGTTGTTTATGTGACGAATGCCGCTGGTCAAGGGATTCGTCGCGACGGCAAGCCTCGTGTTTGGCCATGTAGTTCTTAATGTTCCAATCTATGTACACTTGAGTGGTCCCGCGTACTCTGATGACCATTATGTTTGTCTAAGAGGTTAGTTCCCGTTGCTTTCAATGGCACTCGGGCAGTTTGGCGCGTCGAGGGCAGCGACGACACAAACTTCGGCGGCAGCGCTCGCTTCCACGACAACGCAGCCAGCAAGATGGGAGGGCGGCTGGAGTTTGCGCGCGCGCTTCCATCTTTGGGACACCTTTTGTTGCGCACCTCGCCGCCACTGCTCCGCAACTTAGATCGCCCGCTCGCGAATTGCGCCAGCGAGTTGGCACGCGCAGCGACGACGACGACGACGACGAAGGCAGCGGCGGTTTGAGAGGAGAGAGAACTTGGACGCATGCAATGCTGACTGAGCGGGCGCGCGATACTTTGGCAGCGGCCCACAATTAGGTTGTATTCTACACTTGGAGGTTTAAACATACCTGGAGCTGGAGGTGGCGCAAACTCCTCAGAACAGTGAAGGTTTGCGCCGTAGACGGGCAAAAGCCCCTCGATGCGCAGCGTGCCGATCCGGAAGCGCTCCAGCGTGTTGGCCAGCACTAGCTCCAGCGTGGACGGTGAGCGACTCCAAAGCCAGCTCCGACAGCGGCCGCTGGTCAGGAACAGCTGGGCGTTGGGCGAGACCTCCCAGCAGTCGAGCCTAATCGAGTGGAGGCTGCGGGGAGGGGCCGACGTCACCACGTCAGGGCGTTGACTGCATCGCACTGAAGCCATACCTGTGACGCTGGGGGGTGGGGGGGGGGGGGGGGCGTGGGGTGGAGTCAGCCCCCACCCCCCCCCCCCCCCCCCCCGCCCCCTACCTCTGCCTGAAATACGCCGCGCCCCCCCCCCCCCCACCGAGAGGCGGACAACCAGAACCCGCCCGCCGCCAGCCCAGAGAAAGAGTGATAAGAAAGCCGCTGACTCTGTTACACAGCGCAGGCACTGCACGCAGACTACAGTAGCAGCTGGCGAGCGGCAGGCGCCAGTGTTCGGCTTTGAAATAGCAGGCCGAACGCCTCTGTATCAGCTACTGGCGGCGTGTGTGCCTTTCCTTCCACCCACACTGCTGTCGCCGCCATTCTCCAGTTGCCAAACAACACCGAATCGAGACTGGCCACCAGCACGCCACTGAAGATTCGAGTGCGGCGCTTAAAAATGGCAAAAATTTCGCCTGCGGCGCTTGAAAATAGCAAAATCTTTGCCTGCGGCGCTATATTTCGGACGTTTTTGACCAAAATTAAGCGATTTTTGGCACTTTTTGGCCTATTTTTGCAAGAAAACTGTGTAAATGCAAGGTGCGAGGCTAGTAGCACTTTTTGCGAGGCTAGTAAACCGCTGGCGGCGGTTATTAAGCCCGAAGCGAGCGTGACGTACGCACGTACGCACGCACGCACGCACGCCGAGCTCTTGATATGGTTCGCTCGGCTGAGGCCGAGCGAAATAACAAATTTGGTAGAATTGGCACACTCATTTTCAAGGTTTTTGCCAAAATCCCTAAATTTTGACAATTTCAAAGAGCTCAAATTTCGAAATATCTTTGTGTGGATGTATCGGGCGTACAAGTAATTAGGAACCAGTTTAAAATTTTACAATTCAAGAAATTAGGAATATTTTTAAGGGTTTTCTCAAATGTCATAGTTCAACATTTTCGAATGGCTTAAACTTAGCAATGGTTTTAAATGGATGTGCCCAGCAACGCCTGTTTTTGCCACCTAATTCCATTCACTGTGCAGTTCTGCAATTACAGCAACAGTGCCATAACCATCCGCATTTGTTACCCAAAAGAAATGGGCGTCGTCCCATTTAGACCCTCTCCATTCCAAAGTGAACCTGCGCGACGAGCATTCCTGATCCATTTATGGATGAGTACCCACCAATGTGCTTTATAGGCATCGATTGCCCAACAATGGCACAAAGCTTTATGAAAACAAATTTTATGGAAATACAGTTGCATTCATTGACACTTGGGAACGCGTTTGCCTCCACAAGTCCTGGATGCGCCGCTGCCTACGACAAAGCTGGGAGCCACAACATTCGAATGCTAATCATGCCAGAAGCGACGATTTGTTGCAAGCATCGCTTGCTAAACCTGTAGATGCCTCGATTGAACGTTTCATTCTCTTGGCCGCCAACCAGTTGACCGACCCAATTGTTCGGGTCTTCCAGGAAGGAGCCGCCATAGCCGGGAGTGGGTAGCCATCGAACGAGGTAGAGTCTGTCGTCTTGTTGGGCGAAGAGCAGGATGTTGGTAATGTGTTGCCCCATGCATGCGTTGAAGGCCGAGCGCACGATGTTGTAGCTCTGGGAACAACTAGACATGACTGTACGTACGGAACAACTAGACATGACGATTAGTGCCACCCAATGGAGTCGAATGCAGTGAGTAACGTGCCGTTGTCCGTTTCTGTTGCTAATTTCCCTATTTCGAGATATTTACAATTAAAGCACGAAAATGTCAAAAATGGCACTTTTATCTACAAGTCGTATCGGCAAAGTTTTTGCTGAAATGGAAAGGGAACAAGACGCGATGAATTTGTGACATAGTTTCGGATTTTGGAATTCACAAATTAGGGATATTTTCAAGGTTTTTGTCAAAATTCCCAAATTTCAAACAATTCAAACAGCTTATATTTCAAAACTTCTTTGCGCCGATGTATCGAGCATAGTCTGCCAAGTATTTAGCAAATAGTTTCAGCAATTATAATTAACGAAGTTTAGGATATTTTTAAGGATTTTGTTAGAATCCATAAAATTTCGACAATTTCAAACAGCTTAAATTTCAAAATTTTTTTTACGGATGTGTCGAGCATAGTCTACCAAGTATTTATCAAATAGTTTCAGATTTTATAATCAACGAAATTAGGGATATTTTCAAGACAAGGGTATTTTCAAAATTCCCAAATTTTGGCAATTTCAAACAGCTTAAATTTCAAAACTTCTTTTTGCGGATGTGTCGAGCGTAGTCTGCCAAGTATTTAGCAAATAGTTTCAGAGATTACAATTAATACAATTTAGGATATTTTTAAGGGTTTTGCCAAAATCCCCAAACTTTGACAATTTCAAACAGCTCAAATTTCGAAATATCTTTGTGTGGATGTATCGGGCGTACAAGTAATTAGGAACCAGTTTAAAATTTTACAATTCGAGAAATTAGGAATATTTTAAGGGTTTTCTCAAATGTCATAGTTCAACATTTTCGAATGGCTTAAACTTAGCAATGGTTTTAAATGGATGTGTCCAGCAACGTCTGTTTTTGCCACCTATTCGGTCGAAAGCGAAACGCGGCAATTCCATTCACTGTGCAGTTCTGCAATTACAGCAACAGTGCCATAACCATCCGCATTTGTTACCCAAAAGAAATGGGCGTCGTCCCATTTAGACCCTCTCCATTCCAAAGTGAACCTGCGCGACGAGCATTCCTGATCCATTTATGGATGAGTACCCACCAATGTGCTTTATAGGCATCGATTGCCCAACAATGGCACAAAGCTTTATGAAAACAAATTTTATGGAAATACAGTTGCATTCATTGACACTTGGGAACGCGTTTGCCTCCACAAGTCCTGGATGCGCCGCTGCCTACGACAAAGCTGGGAGCCACAACATTCGAATGCTAATCATGCCAGAAGCGACGATTTGTTGCAAGCATCGCTTGCTAAACCTGTAGATGCCTCGATTGAACGTTTCATTCTCTTGGCCGCCAACCAGTTGACCGACCCAATTGTTTGGGTCTTCCAGGAAGGAGCCGCCGTAGCCGGGAGTGGGTAGCCATCGAACGAGGTAGAGTCTGTCGTCTTGTTGGGCGAAGAGCAGGATGTTGGTAATGTGTTGCCCCATGCATGCGTTGAAGGCCGAGCGCACGATGTTGTAGCTCTGGGCGCGGTATGCGGAGGGACCGACGCAGACCTCTTGGGCTATGCGGGCCACGTGAACGAGGGCAGTTTCTCGGTCGGTACACGTGACCTTGCAATAAACTATGTAGTTCCCTGAACGACCGAGAGCTGAAGCTGCATGGCAGTACCATGCCCTCGTTGAACTGCCTGATGTTTTGGTGCAACAAGTCCAGCTGGACCAGCATGTGGAACACGCTATACATGGTGGGGCAAACGCTCTTCTCGCTGGCTTTCCGCATCATGAGCAGCGCCAGGTCGAGGACGCCCATGGTACCGGCTTGCGCCATCGTTTCCAGTGCGGGCCAGATTTTCAGCAACTGGGAGAACTCGGTGCGCCCTAACTCGGACGTTACTTAACCGATTTCACTGAAACCAACGGCATGTTGTAGACCATAAAATTGCCTATTAGTTGGTTTGCAACGCGAATCCGTGTCTGTTATGCCGTTCACGCTATGTCGCTTCAAAGCCTCGAGCGTTTTGGTCTTTTCCCGAAATTGAGTCAGAAGGCGGCTGATGCACGCTCACGTCATCTTTGAAACGCCGTGGCGTGAGCGGCATAACAGCCGCAGATTCGCGTTGCAAACCTACTAATAGGCAATTTTATGGTCTACAGCATGCCGTTGGTTTCGGTGAAATCGGTTAAGTAACGGCCGAGATAGGGCGTACCGAGTTCTCCCAGTTGCTGAAAATCTGGCATAAAATTCGACGCGCTGAAATTTATGGTGTACGAAACATAAAATTTTCAGACCAACGGTGAAAAAATTGCTCAGGTTTTAGCTTTCGACTGTGAAAATTTCAGGGTTTACCAACGACGCCAGCCAAAGTTATTCAAGTTCAAAATGTGGCTGTCTAAAAAAACGCCCTGTATACGGACGCTTTTGTCTGTGGGTCTGTGTGTCTGTCTGTGTGTCTGTCTGTCTGTACGGAACAACTAGACATGACGATTAGTGCCACCCAATGGAGTCGAATGCAGTGAGTAACGTGCCGTTGTCCGTTTCTGTTGCTAATTTCCCTATTTCGAGATATTTACAATTAAAGCACGAAAATGTCAAAAATGGCACTTTTATCTACAAGTCGTATCGGCAAAGTTTTTGCTGAAATGGAAAGGGAACAAGACGCGATGAATTTGTGACATAGTTTCGGATTTTGGAATTCACAAATTAGGGATATTTTCAAGGTTTTTGTCAAAATTCCCAAATTTCAAACAATTCAAACAGCTTATATTTCAAAACTTCTTTGCGCCGATGTATCGAGCATAGTCTGCCAAGTATTTAGCAAAAAATAGTTTCAGCAATTATAATTAACGAAGTTTAGGATATTTTTAAGGATTTTGATAGAATCCATAAAATTTCGACAATTTCAAACAGCTTAAATTTCAAAATTTTTTTTACGGATGTGTCGAGCATAGTCTACCAAGTATTTATCAAATAGTTTCAGATTTTATAATCAACGAAATTAGGGATATTTTCAAGACAAGGGGTATTTTCAAAATTCCCAAATTTTGGCAATTTCAAACAGCTTAAATTTCAAAACTTCTTTTTGCGGATGTGTCGAGCGTAGTCTGCCAAGTATTTAGCAAATAGTTTCAGAGATTACAATTAATACAATTTAGGATATTTTTAAGGGTTTTGCCAAAATCCCCAAACTTTGACAATTTCAAACAGCTCAAATTTCGAAATATCTTTGTGTGGATGTATCGGGCGTACAAGTAATTAGGAACCAGTTTAAAATTTTACAATTCGAGAAATTAGGAATATTTTAAGGGTTTTCTCAAATGTCATAGTTCAACATTTTCGAATGGCTTAAACTTAGCAATGGTTTTAAATGGATGTGTCCAGCAACGTCTGTTTTTGCCACCTATTCGGTCGAAAGCGAAACGCGGCAATTCCATTCACTGTTAGCAATATGTAACTGAATGAAA
>JASAMZ010010172.1:0-18299 GCA_030248115.1 Linhomoeus sp. GSCO2_2
TTTCCTGCTAGCGATCGCGACAACTTTTACTTTGATGCCCTAATAGCCTGTGGGTCACGTCGACAAACTTCCCCTTAGCAAACAGGGGTGGACTCGTTCAGTAATTTGGGGTGGACTCGTTCAGAAATTTTGGGGTGGACTCGTTCAGTAAAAGGGGTGGACTCTAAAAGTAGTCACCCATTTGAGCAACAATGTGCTGCTACATTCTTCAACTTCCAACCTGGTCGCCGCCCAAGAGGTAGAGACGGCCGTAGTCGTCGACGGCGGCGGCGGCGTGGGTCACTTTGCGCGGCATGCGACTGCGCACAAGCCACTTATTGTCCGAGATACTGTAGTGCTCGCAATCGTCCAGGCGGTTGTCGCCGTCGTTCACACCCTCCCCGCCGCACACCAGGAACTCGTCGCCTGCAAAACGAGTGCGAAGTTTTATTCCTACCGGAAAAGCCAACCATTTGGTTTCCCACTAATGTAGTTCGATACAATTCATTAGCTCTCTCCCTCCCCTCTCCCCGCTTCTTGCATGACGTGTAGAGTATACGGGGGGGGGGGGGGTTGGAGTTTTGCAAGACTCGGTACCTACGTACATGGGTTGCAAATGGGAGAGTGGGCAGGGCAACACTTTCCAAATCCCCACTAGAATAACGGCATTACTCCTGCACGCAATGCTTGCCTGGTTGACTGTTGGATCAACGCGTTCGCAATGCCATATTTGTGAGACTGGTCAAATCTGCAAGACTCTCTCTTATGGCGACCTACAACTGACCGATGACGGCGCCGCTGTGGTACTCCCTGCCGTGGAAGAGCTGCATCTGCTTGCTGAAGGCGTCGCCGCGGTCCTCCAGCCGGTGGGCGTCGACGTCCCTCTGCTTCCGCTCTATTGAGCCGTCGTAGGGGTTCTGCTTGTCGCCGCCGGCCGACAGCACGACGCCCGTCACCGCCTTCCTCGGCCGGTGGACGGCGACCGCGTGCCCCGCCCTTCGAGACGACAGCGCCAGGCCCTCCACGCGCTCGACGCGCTCGCCGTACTTGAGGAAGAGATAGCACTCGCTGTGGAAGTCGAACAGGTCGTCGATGCCGCCCACGATCAGCACCGCGTCTGCAGAGGACGTTGGGAGGTGTGTTTTGGTACCTCATATACGCTTGGCGCTACCGGAGTGTTAAACCCGGAAGATTATAACGTTGCGATGGTACATCGCCTATTTGAAGCCACACAGGAAGGGCAACAATGAAGTATTGCAAACCGTCCTATACAATCTCAGTTGAAATTTGCAGGTTATTGTGTTTGAAACCTTAAACCTGACTTGTTCGAAAATGTGCGCACTGCAATCTCTATGCTGCACTACAATCGTTGTCTGGTTAGACGCACAGAACCTCGGCAGTTAATCGACCGATGATGTACAACCTTCCCTAACAAGTTCAGCTAGCACTTCGTACCAGCATCGTCGGTTGGTAGCTCGACTACGCGGCCGCCCCTTGGTACCCAGAAGCAAGAGAGAGCTGGCGTGGCCAAAACTGCCAGTAGCACCACCGATGATCGAACCCAATCGAGCATCTGAATACGACATCCAATGGTAACGCCAGTAGGGGAGAAAACATATTCATTTTGTTAACAGTGGACCACACAAATCCCCACCACAAATTACGTTTTAACTTGCGCTAGCCTGCATACCTTTCCCCTTTGTCGGTTCGCCCTTCCCGCCTTGAAACAACAAGCGACGTTCTTGCTTACTTGCTCCTTGTTCTCAGCGGACGTTAATGCAAACTTTATGTTGGCGCCGGTGCGCAAAAAGTGCCGATTGCAGACACCCGAACGACCTGCCGCAGAAATCACGCCGGTGGGGAAAGAGAAACTACCGGCAGATAAGGGCGCGGGCACACCCAGCGCTATGAATGATGACCTTCCAAGTTAGTTCTCCTGAGCGCGCGTGCTTGTGCTTTCGCTGATGCGGTCGCAAGGCATGGCCATTAAATTTGGGGGGTTCAAAGCCCACCTTCGCTAGCGGTCGCCAGCACAGCGATAAGAAACCAAAGCTTATTAGCACGTTCCTTATACTGTCGCAAGAAACTGGATCGTTACATACATACGGGTAGGGTCCATGGCGAGAGCGGGAAGGGAGTGCCGTTGTAGCAAGTGTATGCACAGTATGTATGTACCCACGTTGCTCTATTTTGGTAGGCACGCGGAAATTATCAACGCAATATTCCGTTAGGAGAAGCAGTAGAAAGTAGCAACTACCTCAATCGTGGCTTTGTAATTAGTAGACTTGCAAAACATGCCTGCCCTAGAGTTGCCACTTAGCAACGGAACCAACAAAACATCGGCCCTCTTACGTTCTTGACACGCTCCGAAGAATTTCAACATCAAACACGAAACGTCGCCAAAGATAGCGCAAGTCGCCTCATGGGAATCTGTGTACACTAGGGTGTGCCTTGCGCTACAAAGCCATTGAGCTTTGATTGCTGTTTGAATTGGCTTTCAGCAGAAGTTACAGTCGGGTGCGGGAACGGTTACTCTTAAACATCTTATAGTGGCATAGGATTGTTTTCAGAATTGTCTAAAGTCCGTTCAAAATAAATGCGAACTGAAGGTTTTTTGGCCCGCTCCGCGACCTGTTTCGAGGAAGGCGCTATTATGTGGTATCAATCGATTGAGGATGCGGAGCGGGTTAGGGCCCTAGGTATTTTTCGGTAATCACGCAACACGCACAAAAATTGACGCTCAGTAAAAAAAATCGACTTTTTGGCACTCCGCCGCTTGAAAAGCGAAGGAGTGCTATAGGAGCGGTAAAGCCCACAGTTAACACCTTCGGGGCTAGCGCTTGCTACGAAGCACCTAGGGAGCCAAATTTTTTTTTAAAAGATAGCTTATGACGACGCGCAGCGTGCTCGGGGGGTGAAAAAATTTCGGCGGTGGAAGAATTTTGCGAAAATTCAAAAATTCGAATTTTTACTAAGTAAAAAAAAAGAAAGAACCCCACAACTTTCGCACAAGTGGATCAAATTTGGTGATTTTTGGATATGTTGTAGGCCTTTGGGTCCTCTACCATTAATTTCCAAAACGGGCTCCCTAGGTGGTCCGACGCGGGAGTACGGTAGAAAATTCAAAAGTAAAAATTTTTTTGCCGACCTTTAAAAAATCGTAACTCGAGTTTGCGACGGTGGATTCTCACAAACTCTTCTTTCTGACTTAGAGCCTTCTATGACCTTTCGATCGAGACCGAAACCGCCAAGATCGGCCGTGCCGTTCGGGAGATCCGCGGTGGCAAAAGTCCCGGGTCTTGAGCGGAAAATTCGGATTTTCAACTTTGAGTGGATTTTTGGGCCGGAAAGCGTGCTTTTTACGGCAAATTGACCATTGCAGCGTGTTCAGCGTCAAAAGTTGGTCTAGACGAATTGGCTTGACCATTTTGATGTACCGCACTACGGCCGCGCCGAATTTTTGAATCCCGGGGTCAAATTTTCGAAATTGAGGTTTCACTTGTTTCGGGGGTTCTCGACGACGCTGAACACGAATCCGGTGTTTGTTTTGGGATTTTGGACGCCTTTACCCTGCTTTCGGCACCCTGCTTTACCCTGCTTTCGGCACCCCAAAAATTTGGTCCCGGGGTCGAATTTTCAAAATTGCGTTGACAGTTGTGTCTGGGCTTTCTGACGCCGCAGAACGCGAATCCGTCGTTTGTTTGGCGATTTGCGGTGCATTTAAGCTGATTTTGGCCGAATACTCACGCTCTGAAAATTTCGCGAAATTCCGAAAATACCGTCCGCCATTGATTTTGCTGCGCCTACAGTACGCCGTCCATATAAGACGCGCTGAGAAAGGCGTCTACGCACGCGCAGTCGAACCGAGTTATAGGGTACTGGGTCGTTTTGGCCACACGGACATTTTGGCCACACGGGTGCGTCATATTGGCCAATGGTCATATTGGCCACACGCTGCGTCATTTTGGCCACACGGGTGCGTCATTCTGGCCACACGCTGCGTCATTTTGGCCAAACGCCGCGTCGTTTTGGCCACACTCTGTGAAAGCGACATCAAAAGGCGCTCGTGTGCGTACTATGGTACGCAACGCAATCGCAATACACAGCCAAGCGCAATACTGTGAGAAATACGGCAAATACATATCACGACTTTTCGAGGAAAGAGACTTAGTTTGGAACTAGTGCCTTTAGCCCATAGGTGATTGTCCATAGTCAACAAGCTGTGTGTGTAAAAAGTTCAACCTATACTTTGTGTCTGTCAAATTTTGGTGAACAGTATAGTGAACTTTGTACACATCGTTGGCCGAATCTGGAGAAGGTGCCTTGAGAACGTGTACCGTAATACCAAGTGCAGCTGTCCCCACGATACGGTTGTCTGTACAGCTGATCTGAAGCTCAGTGATATCGCCGCGTTCGTATGCCTGTGTTTACTTACACTACTGATGTGCCTGTGAGTATAGGTACATGTACATCAAAGGTGTTTGAATATAGCCATAGAAGTTGGGCATTAGCCATGACTATTTTAGATCGTGCCCCTGCCTGCCAGTGCCTACAATTAGCACTGCGCCACTTCACGTGCCTGTAAATACACGTCAGGGTCTCACAGCGACAACTATGTAGTGAATCGTGACACGACAGTGCAAAAGTTCCGCGAAAATGACCCTCAGGCAGTCTTTAGTGCTCAGAATGTACTGTGCAGCCGATATTTTCGTGATTCGTAGAACCCTCTGTCACTGGGCCAGCAGAGGTCCCAACTACCAACTGGGCAGAGGGCTACCACAATGGCCTCCGGCAGCACTTACGTTCGCAGCACCCTTCGCTCGGCCAATTCCTTCACGTCTCCCAGATGGAGCACAATGCGGCTGCTAGCAAAAGAAGGCGCCTTCTGGACCCCGCCTATTTGCCAGCGTTGCGTGATCAGTCGGCCAGAGAGAAAGAGCACCGAATCCAGAGGGAGAAGGAGCAGACCTTCAGAACTGCCAGGCGCAAAGCGGCACCTTCCTGACTCCCGCCAGCATCGACTACCACCTGAAGGCCGTCGGATGCCCGCTCATGCCCAAACAACCCAAGGAAAACAACACCTAGAGATAGCAGACGTTTGACGTTCTCTGTGAATTGTTGCTGTGCCTTGCTTGCTTTATTTGCAAATTTATTACGATCGCAAACCTTTGTCGGAAGGTGGGATTAATTACGAGTCTGTGGTCACATTTGGCCAAAATGACACACCGTGTGGCCATAATGACGCAGCCTTTGGCCATAAAGACGCAGCCTTTGGCCAAAATGACGCACCTGTGTGGCCAAAATGACCGTGTGGCCAAGATGTCCGTGTGGCCAGAATGTCTGTGTGGCCAAAATGACACAGAATCAGTTATAGGAACGTCGTACTGTAGCACTAGTGCCACCCACGCCGTCCACCCCAGCGGGGGAGCCCCCGCTGTGTAGCGTAGATAAGGCGCGCCTGTACAATTGGGGCGCCGCTGGCATTCTACATTGTGAGTGGCTATAGACAGTCAGCGGTCAGTACAGCCTGCTCCAACGCGTCACTTGCGCCACATCGGCACTTGCTGGAGTTTCTGTGCCCCCGTCTGCTAAAACAATCACGCGGAGTGCCTATCTGACACTCGAGGAGTGTCACGTATCACTTGTTCATAGCGCAAGCTATTTTTTTCGTTCCAATGGCAAATTGTAGAGCAATATGTTTTTACTATGTCCACAAAGTTTGGTGACTCTATCGCCACGCAACAAAAAGTTACAGCCATTCTCCCGAACCCTACTTTTTGAAATCCTTAAGAAAATTGAAAAATCGCCGCAAAAAATTGCCAAAACTCTATAACTTCTTACTTGCTGGGCCGATCATTCTTAAATTTACAGGGTTGATGTTAGACATATAGTACCTATCGTACACCTGATGATGACCGTGCCAACCTCAAATTGCGAGTACAGCACCCTTCCAAATGCCCTGCGGCGCAAATTTTAAACTTGGTGCGAACTAGGTGCGAACTGGGTAGTTGAGAGAGCCACTTGATAGCGCGCTGTTTAGGTATTTGTACCTTCTAGTTGTGTGGCCAGTTTCGTGAGAATTCCCCGTTACATGCCTGACATACCGAGAAGCGAAGTTGGATTTTCGCCATTTTTTGCCACAGTCGGTGGTTCAAATCGCCACCCTGTCATTATTTGGCCGTAGCTTTTTGCTGGACAAAGTTGGATGACTTTGGCCTTTTTCATTTGATGCGCCCGTTATATTAGCACACTTTTGCTTCTGTTCATGATTTTCGAATTTTGCCTCTGTATTGAGATATTCTCTGGTTAAGTTTCTCATCGAAATTTGCGATTATCTCCAAAAAGAAGGAGAAATTGAAAAAGTGCTCACTGATAAAATTGTAGAGTAAATTGAGGCGAGTTGGACGATATGTAGCTGGGCCCGCTAGCTTTCCTAAACAAGAAGTTACGGCTGCAAAAGTGACCACTCTGTATTCTGGCTTCACGCTTCCCAATTTCGGCCTATCAGAGTAGCTCATTTGACTGGCTGCTGCTTTAGAAATACAGATGGGACAGTGCTCCTGTTTGGGGCAAACATAGTGCTATATGTCTATCACCACCCACATAAAAGTGGGCTGTATTGATCAAAGCCTTAAAAAGTTATAGCGTTTTGGCAATTTTTTGCGGCGAATTTTCAGTTTTCTTAAGGATTTCAAAAAGTAGGGTTCGGGAGAATGGCTGTAACCTTTTGTTGCGCGGCGATAGAGTCACCAAACTTTGTGGACATAGTAAAGACATATTGCTCTACAATTTGCCGTTGGAACGAAAAAAATAGCTTGCGCTATGAAAAAGTCGATTTTTTTCACTGAGCGTCAATTTTGGTGCGTGTTGCGTGATTACCAAAGAATACCTAGGGCCCTAACCCGCTCCGCATCCTCTATCGATTGATACCACATAATAGCGCCTTCCTTGAAACAGGTCGCGGAGCGGGCCAAAAAACCTCCAGTTCGCATTTATTTTGAACGGACTTTAGTTTGAATTGTTTTCTGGAATCAAGAGTACCATCTACATATGCTACGAAAGCGCGGTCGGTACAATTTACTTGGTACATGCAATTCTCTTCATGACGACCTGTGGGCGGCACCACGCAGGCCACAAACGCGCCGTTCACTACGATGCGTGCAGGCAACGCTATCCTTTCACGTGCGTCATTCGCCGCGCGATAAGTGTTTCGAGAATCGTTTCAACAGTATTAAATCATCGCACGTCCTGCCTGATTCCACTTCAGATGCGTCTGCGGTCAGCCCCAGGGCTGCGAACTCGGCCAGTGGGACAGGGAGTCTGAGGGGCAGTGTGCTCCACTGGCCGGCCTCGAAGTCGAACTTCTCCAGGGTGTCGCTGAATGAGCTGCTGGAGTTGAAGCCTCCAAGAGCGTACAGGGCGTTGCCGAGTGTCACGAGTGCGTGCGCGCTGCGTCCCTGGACCATGTCAGCCCCCAGGGGTCTCCAGACGTTCAGGCGCTCGGTGCACGCCTCGCAGGATGGCAGCGAGACGCCGCGCTCAGGTCGCGAAATCGCAATAGTCCGCCTAATGTGGCGGTGCACTACTACTAAAGATAAAACGTTCCACTCGCCGGCGTTGACCAGAAATACATAATACGGTGGAGATGCTGCACAGTTGTAGCTAGTACCGTCGCGAATTGCCCAGTAGGCTCAGTGCCCTTCTAAGAACGACAGGTCAATAAATGAGTACCGTAATCAAGAAATTGGAATCGGAAAGTGCCTGGCTGGTTGTCAGCCCCAGAGATCTCTACTCACTGATCGTTCTCCCGTTGGTCAAAACTCTAAAGTTTGAATTTCGCGTGTTACGGTAACCCGATGGTCAAAAAGCACAAAACGGCTCTAACTCCTCTGTCTTGCATCGTAGAGAGGTGCTCTTGAGCTCATTGGATAGCTCTCGACGCGCCCTTTCATGAGTCAGCAAACATTTTGAACAACTAAAATACGCACCACAAAATACAATATCTATTAGTTTTGCGATGGAATCTCTGTGAATTGCCCATGTTGCGATTACAGCGGCAATCGACCCGTCATTTGAAGGCTTTCGCATTCTAGCTCACACGCTTCTTGCGGTCTGGCGTCTCTTCTGCGATTCACCGCGCCTCCCCTTATTCGGACCGCTTACTCTGGCCAACCGTGACCTGTGGAATGATATTGTCCTCACATTCGCCTTCAAACGTCATATGACAAACGTTATCTCAGCATGCATGAAGAACGGATGAGGGAGTTGTTTTCTGTTATGGCAACTATTCAATTTGTAGGTTTGACACGAGCAGGTATGTACTCAATTCTGGTGGCCTGGTATTGGCTTGAGTGCAGAACGTTAGATACGTTGTAACTGGTGGTTATACAGCGCTAGGAGAACGCGAGGTCTGCGACGCGGCAGGGATACTGTAGCTCTGCAAATTTTTCAAAAATACTTCTCTGGGTCAGATTTAAGCGCAGAATCGTTTGATACCATTTTTGGAACGATTCAGCAACGCATTCGAGCGCTATAGACGCCGAAATGCGAAAATCGCAATTTTCGACCCCGGAGTCGAAAAAGTCGCAGTGTAAGAAAGTTTTTTGTGTTTCTCCCGATTTTCTCCGTTCATGGCTCATTCGATAGAGGACATCTGGGAAGGAGCAACAAGAGTGGTCTCGCCGCTCTAGCTGCTACCTAGCTCGCACAGCAGCCCGTCAAAGTCGACCCGGGGCCAAAATTCGCGAATTTTTCAAATTTGGCGCCAAAATGGGTCCCGTAGCGATCCAATTCTTTTTTTGCGGGCTAGATATTATCGAGCACTACAACATATCAAAAGATAGTATATACCATTATATGCAACTTTTTCGAGTTCTACCTTGCTCAACCCATTTTTCAGTACTTTGAAAATTTAAATTTTTGAATTTCCCGCCAACGGGGTCCCGGAGCGTGACCCCATATGTCGTGCAGGTTGTCCACCTACTAGGCCTACCCAACGCAAAAGACCGTTTGCAAATCGGTCGCTGCACGCGCGAGCTACATCCGTTGCAATTTTCTGTGTTTCGCGCACAAACGCTATATACTCCACACTTTTTGTGGAGTATAAAAAAAATTTTTTGTTACAAATTATCCGCGGTCTATGCTATTTCATTTTATGAAGAAATTTCGTCGCTAGCTCATCGGGCGAAAAAGTCGATTTTTGACATTTTTGAATTTCAGTTGTGAATATCTCGAAAATGCGACATTAGCAACAGAAACGGACATCCGACCATACTCAGCGACCATGACTCTACTTGACCACGTATGGCATGTATCTTACTTCGGTGCCACGGACACACAGACACACACACAGACACAGACACACATTGTCATCCGTATAAATGTTGCACCCACTTTCCGCAATCCAGCCAGATTGCGCAATCTGGAGGGTTTCCCTCCAGACTACGCCATAGGGCGCGTTCTGGAGGGCGGCCCCTCCAAACCGCGCAATCACTGGTCGGCGGGGCACAGCAGGCCTAAGTAGGAAGTGAATTCGATGGAGGGGTGTTCATTCCACTTACAGTTTGCACTAAAACTCTGTCGACGTCGCGCCTGGCGGGTCGAAAACTGAGGCTTAGCGCGACCACCAACTTCAGGGCGTCACCATTTTTTTTCTGACGGCCACAACTCTCTCCTATAAAGACCAAACTTTGGGTGTTGGTACCCTAATGTGTTGTAATGGTGTGTGCAAAATTTCACCTTGTTTCGACAAGGGGCGCTCAAGTTGTGGTAATTTATGTTGAGCTCGTCTAAGCAGCAAGCAGACATGTCATTGTCTTTAAGGGCAATTGTCTTAGACAATTTAACTCGGTTAAATTGTCCGACAAGACAAGACAATATAGATTTTCCCGGGTTTTCGCAAGGACAAGACAAAGACAAGACAATCGGAGTGGGCAGTTAAGACAAATAGGTAAATTGTCCTTAAAATGTCCTTAGATTGTCCTTTGTAGTATGGATCGCAACATCCAGTGAGCCGCAATCTTGTGTTGCGGGGTCTATCTATGGGACTCTGAGTGTAACAATCTATGGATTTGCCTAATGTAAACTTGTGTTGATTGTGAAATATTAGCTCCGAGTAGGAGAACATGACATGAACTCAGCACAAACGCAACCCTCTCTGGAACAATTTAGAGACAATATAAGGACAATTTAAGGGCAAGACAAGACAAAGACATTACAATTTAAGACATCGGATATAGGACAAAGACAAGGACAAGACAATTTAATATTTGGGGCCAGAGACAAAGACAAAGACAAGACAATTGGCAAAATCCTGGGACAATGGCATGTCTGGCAGCAAGCTTTCCACGAGGAAAACTGCTATATCTTCTAAGTGGAGCGTGCGAAAGAAGTGAAATTTGGCGCGATAAATGCTCAAACTGTTACGTACGTAATCCCAATGTTCGCATACGGGGTTGATGTCAGCGGCAATGGTTACAATCCATCGTTCATATCAGTGGACGTTGTTGATTCGCTCACATGCCAAAGGCATTTCTAGAGCAACCAATTCTACTTTTCGTGCTAAGATATTAGCGTAATGGGACTACGCCATTGCATCGCAAATGCTATGTCGCAGTTTTGAGATTTATCGTGCCAAATTTCACTTACCTATTTCGCACGCTCCACTTAGAATGTACCACAGTGTTCCTCGCGGAAAGCTCACTGCTCAGACGAGCTCAACTGAAATTACCACGACTTGAGCGTGTCTTGTCGAAACAAGGTGAAACTTTGCACACACCACTACAACACATTAGGGTACCAAGATACAAAGTTTGGTCCAATTTGGTCTTCATAGGAGAGAGTTGGGGCCGCCAGAAAAAGACGTCACTTTTTTCGCCCACCCGGTAGGTGTAGGCACCTAAATCTGGGGATTGTTGGCCGCGCCACTGCGGTAGGAACACCAGTAGTACTAACACTGCCATATTCACCGACAAAGGAGCGACAGACAGCGGAGCGACGACAAAGGAGCGACGCGACAAAAGGGCGACACGACAAAGGAGCGACAGCTCGAACTTTCTTCAATCAGCCATTTCTACTGATTTCGGCGCTCATAAATGGTTGCATTAAACATTACATCTGGTCCTACTGTAATTCGGATTTAATGTAACACAAATTTTAATTTAATATGAATCGTGAGATTTTCTTAAACATCAAATTTAATTGATATGATGTTGATTAAAATTGGTTTAGATTAGACATGAAAATAAATATGAAATTATACAATATGCTGTCGCTGGACTCGGCACAGACATGATATGCTCGTTAAAGATTTGCGAGCGCCTTGGATATTCAGGATCAAAAGTCCGTAGAAGTTTGCTTTTGCAGGGAATCAACCACAGAATAGGAGTAGGCATAGCATAAGCTGCCATTCGACAATTTCTAAGCGCCGAAACTATTAAAACTGTCTGACGAAACAAATTCTGACTTGTCGCTCCTTTGTCCGTCGCTCCTTTGCCGTGAGTAGTGATGTGGGGGGCATTTTCGGGTAGCTTCTAATCATCTCTGCTCTGTACTGAAGGTCCCTCTGCAGCTTGCTATCACTTGATCAAAGCTACAACTAATCACCCTCTAATCAATCAATGGCCTGTGTAGGTGATAGACAGCCTTCAGAGTTCCTGCCTGCTTTTCCCCCACTTCACTACTCCCGTGTGGCTGTTTGACGGCTTTTAGAGTTCTCTGGGCGGCCGCGTTTGTTTATTGGTGTGGTTACCACTATTGACCGATTGTCTATACAGGGTGAAAGTTCCACAAGCCACAGTTCGAAGCATTGACCAACGCAAGATCGCTAGACGCTAGCAGAGTACTGGTAGGTATGTATCAAACATTCACGTGCATGCATGTGCGGTTGTTCTGTTTCTGGTCGCAATGTCTTCTAGCCGCCTCGGCCTCTTTGTTTTCTTTGAGCGGCCGTAAAGACTTTCAGACGTTCACTCGTTGTCTCCTTCTTCGTGGAGCTTCTCGTCGATGGCCTCCATGTGGTTCTTGATGAAGCAGCGAAGCTGCAGGCGCCGCTCTTCCCAGGCCGCCTCTTCCGCCTCTCTATCGGTCAGGCCCATGTCCATCTTCTTCTCCACGGTGGTCTGGTAGGACTTGTAGTAGGCCGTGCGGTGGAGGTTCCACGCCGCGGCGATGGTCGTCTCGACCTCAATGGAAAGAATGCCCTGTAAGTGGGTACTCCCAGCCACAGTACATACATAGGAAGGAAGGCCTGTCTTCGCTTTCCTCTGGCGTCCCATATACTCTACTGGGGAGAGAAACGTAGGAAAGTGGCCACAGCGGCCACCAACACACCGTGTCGTGTGTAGTACGCGGTTTCTTACTTCGTTTTTGAAGGCTTCCAAAACCTCGTCGTAGTTCTCCACCATATCCTCGGCCGACTGGATGTCGTCCATGTCTCCCACCGCGTCCGTCAGGAGCCCAGCGATCGTGTCAACCTCATCGGTCTCTGACAGGGTCTCGCTGTCGCTGTCGGAGTGTTCGTCGCCGTCCTCGACCTCCAGATCTTCTTCTCCATCTTGCGTTTCGCTCTGATCATCGTCGTCGCGATGGAATTTTCTCTGGTGTCGTTTCAAGCTTGCTGCATTGGCGTATTCTTTGTCGCACTTCTGACAGTAACACTCGAGATCTGCCATGGCTAACTGGAGATGCCTGTCCCAAGGGCGACGGTTGGACGATTGCTGATGATTCTGTAGACGGCGCTCACAACAGAGGGAGAAGGCTGGATTGGAGGAGATTCCGCCAGCCTTTTGTACTCTCGAGCCACAGGCGGCGAGCCTTTGATAGATGAGCTGACTGACCTCGCCCGAACCTTCAACACAACCTCTGCTCTGACCTTTCCCTCAAGGTCACGCTTCAGCACAACCTCTGCTCTGACCTTTGCCCCTCCCTCCCTCCATGTAAGGCGAGCCTTCCCTCAAGGTCACGCTTCAGCACAACCTCTGCTCGACCTTTGCCCCTCCCTCCCTCCATGTAAGGCGAGCCTTCCCTCAAGGTCACGCTTCAGCACAACCTCTGCTCTGACCTTTGCCCCTCCCTCCCTCCTTGTAAGGCGAGCCTTCCCTCAAGGTCACGCTTCAGCACAACCTCTGCTCTGACCTTTGCCCCTCCCTCCCTCCATGTAAGGCGAGCCTTCCCTCAAGGTCACGCTTCAGCACAACCTCTGCTCTGACCTTTGCCCCTCCCTCCCTCCATGTAAGGCGAGCCTTCCCTGCAGGTCACGCTTCAGCACAACCTCTGCTCTGACCTTTGCCCCTCCCTCCCTCCATGTACGGCGAGCCTTCCCTCAAGGTCACGCTTCAGCACAACCTCTGGGCGATTGCCTTACATGGAGGGAGGGAGGGGCAAAGGTCAGAGCAGAGGTTGTGCTGAAGCGTGACCTTGAGGGAAGGCTCGCCTTACATGGAGGGAGGGAGGGGCAAAGGTCAGAGCAGAGGTTGTGCTGAAGCGTGACCTTGAGGGAAAGGTCAGAGCAGAGGTTGTGTTGAAGGTTCGGGCGAGGTCAGTCAGCTCATCTATCAAAGGCTCGCCGCCTGTGGCTCGAGAGTACAAAAGGCTGGCGGAATCTCCTCCAATCCAGCCTTCTCCCTCTGTTGTGAGCGCCGTCTACAGAATCATCAGCAATCGTCCAACCGTCGCCCTTGGGACAGGCATCTCCAGTTAGCCATGGCAGATCTCGAGTGTTACTGTCAGAAGTGCGACAAAGAATACGCCAATGCAGCAAGCTTGAAACGACACCAGAGAAAATTCCATCGCGACGACGATGATCAGAGCGAAACGCAAGATGGAGAAGAAGATCTGGAGGTCGAGGACGGCGACGAACACTCCGACAGCGACAGCGAGACCCTGTCAGAGACCGATGAGGTTGACACGATCGCTGGGCTCCTGACGGACGCGGTGGGAGACATGGACGACATCCAGTCGGCCGAGGATATGGTGGAGAACTACGACGAGGTTTTGGAAGCCTTCAAAAACGAAGTAAGAAACCGCGTACTACACACGACACGGTGTGTTGGTGGCCGCTGTGGCCACTTTCCTACGTTTCTCTCCCCAGTAGAGTATATGGGACGCCAGAGGAAAGCGAAGACAGGCCTTCCTTCCTATGTATGTACTGTGGCTGGGAGTACCCACTTACAGGGCATTCTTTCCATTGAGGTCGAGACGACCATCGCCGCGGCGTGGAACCTCCGCCGCACGGCCTACTACAAGTCCTACCAGACCACCGTGGAGAAGAAGATGGACATGGGCCTGACCGATAGAGAGGCGGAAGAGGCGGCCTGGGAAGAGCGGCGCCTGCAGCTTCGCTGCTTCATCAAGAACCACATGGAGGCCATCGACGAGAAGCTCCACGAAGAAGGAGACAACGAGTGAACGTCTGAAAGTCTTTACGGCCGCTCAAAGAAAACAAAGAGGCCGAGGCGGCTAGAAGACATTGCGACCAGAAACAGAACAACCGCACATGCATGCACGTGAATGTTTGATACATACCTACCAGTACTTTGCTAGCGTCTAGCGATCTTGCGTTGGTCAATGCTTCGAACTGTGGCTTGTGGAACTTTCACCCTGTATAGACAATCGGTCAATAGTGGTAACCACACCAATAAACAAACGCGGCCGCCCAGAGAACTCTAAAAGCCGTCAAACAGCCACACGGGAGTAGTGAAGTGGGGGAAAAGCAGGCAGGAACTCTGAAGGCTGTCTATCACCTACACAGGAGTAGTAATAGTAAGGGTGTACTGATGCAGACTGGTACCTTGCGTGCTGCTGGAGCGCTCCCAGGTGTCGCAGAGGCTTCAGGGGTGCTCCAGAAGCCATTTGGAGCTTTGGTGTAAAAAATATTATTTTTTGTATTTTACGCATTAGCAATCTACTTGACGCAACAGAATACCACTTGCGTCATGGTTACGGTAGAACGACGCGTCAATGTGGGTATTTACGCCGCACGCAGCAGTTGAGCAAACAGACGACTACAGTAATCTTCCGAATAGTGTTCGGTCTTCATTGTGGTGGTTATGGTAGAATCCGATGGTTGGGTCAGCGATGGGTTAAGTCTCTGCACTCTCGAAAGTGTTCCAAACAGTGGCTGGGCCTTTATTAGGGTGATTACGGTAGAATTGGTACTACTTTGAAATAGTATGACGCAACGCTACAGTGGTTCAGCAATGGGTTAAACGCGAAAGAGTTAACAATGTTCCGAATAGTGGCCGGGGATTATTAGGGAGGTTACGGTAGAATCGAGTCGAATCGAATCTGGGCAAGGTGCCAGCCGGCGCAGACGCAACAATGGACCGAAAAGGCGCGAAGGCGGGACCGCGCCAAAGTGTGATTGACGGCGACAGCTGACGCGTCCGCTAGCCAGCCTCCCTGTGTACAAGAGGGCGGCGGCTTTACCATTGCGGCAACGTTAAGAGGTGCGAAGCCGCGCAGTGTTGTAGGGAAGGGAGGGAGGACGGAAGGGCCTTTGTGGCTAGCCAGGCCGCTTTTGCGCGCCAGTCCGAACTTTGTCTCTGGCACGAGACGCGCCTGTAGTCTACACGTAACGCGTGAGCGGTTTCGCGAGAGTGACAATGCAACGCGAAACGGCGGCTTTATGCGAGTGTACATAGGTACAATGGGTGTGTTCTGTAGGCACTTTGAGCTTTAGAACTTTGCGTCGCGGCCAAACGGCAGTTTCGTGGCACTGCTTTAGCCAGGTACAGTACATAGGGAAGCGTTGGAACTTTGAAACGCGGCGAATCGCCAGTTAGGTGTCCGCTCAGTGTAGGTACATATGTATTGCCATGGCAGCACTGAAACTTTGAATCGCCGTTCAGGTTTCTCTCCCCTCTCCGTCCGTCTGTGCCTCCCCTTAGTGATTCGGCAACAGCCGCTTCTGTCACTCTGTCTCGCCTCCTTCTCGGACGCTCCCTGCAACTGCACTGCAGCTGAATTCTTCGACGCCCCCCCTCCAGTTCTGCAGCGATGGCCGCTTCCATGAGCCAACTGCTCTCGTCTGTCAGTGCTGAAGACGGCGTCAGTTTCCACTGCGGACGTTGCGATGAGAAATTTGACTCTCCAGAAAAGGCTCTGAGTCACGCGATCAACTGCTCTGGTTTGCCAGAGACGAGCGACGATGACAACGACGACTCCAGCAACTCTGGCGCTGGAAGAGACGCCGCTTTTCTCTCTGAAGACGACGCGTCTTCAAGTGACGACAGCGACAGAGAAGGCATGGCGCAAGTCGTGGAAGCGACTTCTGAGCAACTGCAAGAACAAAACAACAGCGACGACGACGACAGAGCTTGCTCCATTCCGTCTGGTGAGTGCGTCTGCGTGATTCCAGCTACAAATATTACACATCATCTATAGAAGTTGCCAAAGTCACAGAAGTAAGAATGCATGAATTTCAGATCTCTTCAAGAGCCGCCACGTCGTTCAGTTCAAGCGCAGTCGCGATGGAAAACGCGAAATCCCCGCCTATGAGACGCTCTTCCATTGCCTGGCCTACCACCAGACTGTTGGGAAAGGCTCCAGCAACCAGTTTCGCCACAAGGCTGGCAAACTGGGACGAACCATGGCTCACAACTGGTTCTTTGGGCGCGAACCTACCCAAATTCACCCCACCAAGCACTTGGTGCATCTGCGTCAGCTGGGCAGGAAGAACAACGTCAACGTCTGCGTCTACCGAGCCAGAGAGGGCAACGACGTTAAAGAAATCGTGCCGGCTCTCGATCGGCGCCTATTCAAGAATGTCATGACGGTTCTCTTCCACGACGGCAGGTTAGTGCAAGTTAGTGAATGTGCATGCTCTCTTAGAGTTATTGTAGGCATGTAGGGTGCTCCACTGTGCGCATTACATCAGATACACACGTCAGATAACATGCGTTATGGACTTAACTTTGCGCATTTCAGGTACTCCCTGATCAAAGACCTGGCCAGAACGCTCCAGCTGAACCACTGTCGCCATTGCCTAGCCCCTTTCCGACAAAACCACCTCGCCAGGCACGAGCGCATTTGCCCGTTTGACCAGGCCAACAAACCCGGGCGCCACGTGGGCACCACGAAGATTCGCTTCCATAAGAAAGTCAGCAAATGCCACAGATCCATGACTCTCTACGAGCTACTGAAACAGAAGGGATATGACCCTGACGCCGGCCACTTCGAACAGTGCCAGGTCGTCTATGATATAGAGACCCTTGTGGAAGGTCGCAGGGCCCAAAGGGACAAACTGGTGCCGCGCGCCATCAGAGGCCTGACCAACCTTGGCCAGCACAAGGTCTACCTGATCTCCACCGCCTTCTTCATTGGCGGCAAGGTCAAGGTCCACTACGTCCGCAAGGAGGAGGACATGTCGAGCGATGACTTTGGCAGAGTCTTCTGTAGCAATACGTAACTGAAGAAGAAATACGTATTCGTCGACCGTTTTGTACGTGCCTCAACCACGGTCAAATCGTACGGTCAAACTCGTACGAGAGCTTCAACAAGTCGTGCTCCAAGGTGGCCTACATCGGAAACGCGGGTTGATTGGCTATGCCAATAAAAAAGAAAAGAGCACTTTATGTAAAATGCCTCAAGGCAGAACCGGGAATATGTTCCAAGACATCAAGCATGTGAAAGTAAAGAGTATTAAACGGTATTCCTATGGTGTAGCAAATGCGGCGCTTTGCGCCGCCCACCAATTTGTTAAAGAAAGAATAGTACCAGTATTGATTGAAAATAAGTATCTTCAACTAAAATCATCCACACAAACTGCGCAAAGGTCACAACGACACGCGGTAACATATTCGGCATATTTAAGCGTGTCGTTGTGACCTTTGCGCAGTTTGTGTGGATGATTTTAGTCGAAAATGCTTTCTTTCAATCAATACTGGTACTATTCTTTCTTTAACAAATTGGTGGGCGGCGCAAAGCGCCGCATTTGCTACACCATAGGAATACCGTTTAATACTCTTACTTTTGCATGCTTCATACTTGGGACAGTATTCTCCTTTCTGCCTTTAGGCATTTTACATGAAATATATATATATATATATGTTAAATACTGCAAAATATATATGTTAAATACTTTAGAATATGAATCCGTAACGGTTGTTCAAGTTCAAATGTTCCATCTAGACAATTTATTAAGATATTTATTAAGATTACTGAGCTATTTTATTTTATTCAAAAATTTAATTTTATATGCTAGACTTGAAAATTTGTAGAAAGCGGCATAGAAAACACCTGTTACATCTTGCAACGAATGCCGCGTCCCCTCAGGAAACACAGGCCGACATTCCAGCAATACGTAACTGAACGAAGTAGAT
>JASAMZ010010174.1:0-28370 GCA_030248115.1 Linhomoeus sp. GSCO2_2
CACAAGAAACAAGCAACATCTCGAAACAGATTTCAGAACATACACAAACAGGTCTAAACGACCGAGCAAAAATTGGCTGCAAAATTATGGAACGCGTGAAACATACATACTTCTGAAGCGCTCTCGATCTAATCACTAACCAGGGATTGGGAAGGTGCCGCCCGTGCAGTTCATGCTGAAGCAGCCCCAGTGGTCTGGCTGGTCGCAACGGGTGGTGCTGACGACGTTTGAATCGCGCGCCTTCTGGTAGCAGACGAAGTTCTGACCCTCCTGCGCCAGGGCTGAAATAAGTTTTCTCTTTGCGATTTTGTCAATGGTTTGATATTTTGGTGGCTCGTTTTACCAGTTCCGATCAGAACGCACAGAGCCAACACGGAGAAGTAGCGACGTATGGCGATTGCGTCCATTCTGAGTTCGACACGCAAATTTGAATTTCTTCACCAGTATTTGGATAGAATAAATTCGGACGTCAAGCAAGCACAACAGCGCGGGCCCAGTTGTGCCTTACTGAGTCTTTATGAAGCAGACAAGGGGAGCAAACGAAACGATTATGAAACCTCACTGAATGTCGGCGTAGGCGTGTTCTGCAAACGAAGGCGCGATGCATGACTTGTGCGTGGGCCGATCCTCCATGGAACGGATGTGCAGAACGACGCCGCGTCTCTTGATCTGTTTGTTTGCCGCCTTTAGCGCCTTTCGCCGACTTCTCATTGTTTGCGCAGTCTTGGTCATGCACCTTGCGCAGTGCCTTGGGGAACAGAGTGCAATGTGCGAGGTGACTTATTCCGTGGTGGTACGTACCTCGCTTCACCGCAGTGACAGAGAAACCTCCACTCGAAGAAACCATCCGGCTATCCGCAACTCATGAGCCAAGGCACAGAAAGATGTTTCAACTAGGGTTACTGTAGTATTGATATTCTGTTCGAGCAATCAGTAGTCGTGTACCTCGTTTCATGCTGTCAGACGGTTGTTATGCTTCTTCTGTAGTATGTCGCCAGAAAACAGATTGCTGGCGCTGAACTGCCCAATTAGAACAACTCTCAGTGCAACGTGAATTCGAACGAGCAGAACAGATCTAACGACGTGCATTCAACGGCAGTTTTTACGTCGTGCTGATGTTGTGACGAACATCTGTGGCACCTTCTCCCCAACAAGCTCCGGTTTTAAAAAGTTGAGTTTGTATTCTGACTGACATTGCATAGAGTTGGGTCCTTTCTGCAGAGAGTGCGAGAGCTCATCGCCCGTATTGCTCCGCTTCACGAGCTCCCCCTTCGCAAGAGGGTATTACTTAGCAATATCGATATCACCCGGGATTTGGTTTTTAGAGCAAGAAAATCCCTCTTTTGAGCAACGCTTTTAAAAAAGTGACAAAAACTTGTCAAAGTTTTGGCAAACATATGACAGAGCACAAAAGAACGCACTATGGGCAATCAAGCCGTGTCGTACTTCTGTCCATGGATCAAAACAAAGTTTATTTTTCTTGGCGCGTGTAGTACGTAGCGAGCCTTGGAATGACGTGCCGAGTGTCGCTCTAATCGCAACATGAGCAATTCAGAAAGTTCCAGAGTAAAACTCAAAACTATTGTTTCTGTGGTGCGTGTTTTAGTCAATTACAAAATGTTTGCTGACACATGAAAGAGCACGCCGAGAGCTTAAAATTGACGTGTCGACTGCCGCTCTATGAAAACGAGCAAGTTAGAACCGTTTTGTGCTTTTGCACCTTCGGGTTACTGTATCTCACGAAATTGAAATTTCCAAGTTTCGCAAATAATCCGTGAGTCGTGAGCTATCCACTGAGCTCGAGATCGTCTCTTTACGACGCAAATCAAGCGAGTTAGAGCGATTTTAGTGTTCGAATCTTGAGAATGGCGTTTCCCGTGGTGCGTGTTTGCGTAATGTAAAAAATTGTTGCTGCCGCATGAAAGAACACGTCGAGAGCTTTCACCTGACGTGTCGATCGCCGCTCTACGACGTAAGACGAGCGAGTTAGAGCCGTTTTGCGTTTTCGGACATTTGGGTTACTGTAACTCGCGAAATTCAAACTTTGAGTTTCGACCAATGGGAGAACAAATGATCAGTGAGTCGATACCTATTCGTGGAGCCAAAGATCGTCTATCTGCGACGCAAGACGAGCGAGTTAGAGCCGCTTTGCGTATTTGGACCTTCGGGTTACTGTAACTCGCAAAATTAAAATTTTTCAGTTTCGACCAATCGGAGAACAAATGATCAGCGAGTCGAGAGCTATCCACTGACCTCGAGATTGTCTCTCTACGACGCAAGTTGAGCGAGTTAGAACGATTTTAGCGTCAAAATGTCGAGAATGGCGTTTTCGGCGGTGCGTGTTTGCGTAATTGAAACAACTTTTGCAGTCACATGAAAGAACGCGTCGAGAGCTTTCACCTGACGTGTCGATTGCCGCTCTACGACGTAACACGAGCGAGCTAGAGCCGTTTGGCGTTTTGACCTTCGGGGTACTGTAGCGCGCGCAATTCAAACTTTTGAATATCGACTTCTCTTAGCGGAATGATTAGTTAGTCGAGACCTATTCGTAGAGCCCAAGATCGTTTCTCTACGTCTTTCCAACGCCGAGATCCGAGAGCGTTACGTACGTACGTACGTACGTACGCACGTACGCACGCACGCACGCACGCCGAGATCTCCTAGGGTGTCGCCCGGCTGAGGCCGGGCGAAACAAGCTGTGTGTGTAAAAAGTTCAACCTATACTTTGTGTCTGTCAAATCTTGGTGAACAGTATAGTGAATTTCATTCGCATAATTAGCCGTATCTAGAGAAGGTATCTTGAAAACGCGTACCACAATTCAAATGCAGCTATTACCACGATACGGTTGTCTGTACAACTGATCTAAAGCTCAGTGATATCGCCGCGTTCGCTATATGGTATCGGCATGATACGACGCCGTTCATCTGAAGTTTTATACTTGTGGGAATACACCACATCGAACAAAAATACTTGCCAACTGTTTGGTGCAGTCGTTCTCTACCAGGAATTTCGTTTGGTGTACGTATTTCTGCGTTATGACGCTTTTGTCAATTTGTAGAATTTTGGCAAATTGTGGCGCATTTCTATGAAATTCCACAATTGCAAACAATTCTGTTTGTGTTACAAATTATCCGCGGTCTATGCTCTTTCCATTTCTGAAGAAATTTCGCCGCTAGTCCACCAGGCGATAAAGTCGATTTTCGACATTTTTATATTTTAATTGTAAATATCTCTAAATTGCAATATTTCAAAACTGAAAAACTATATCACAAATTCTTATTGGCTTACGACCTTTCAGTTTCTGCATTCACATTTGTCAATAAATTACGTTCTATTTTTGTCAATTTATGAAATTTCGACAAACAATTTCGTATTTCTATCAAATTTCACATCGACAAAAAATTTCTTTTGTGTCACAAATTATCAGCGGTCCGTGCTCTTTCCATTTCTGAAGAAATTTTGCGTCTAGCTCATCAGGTGAAAAAGTCGATTTTCGACATTTTTGGATTTTAATTGTGAATATCTCGAAAATGCGAAATTAGCAACAGAAACGGACATTGGATCCATACTCAGCGACCTTGACTCTACTTGACCACATATGTCACATGTTTTACTTCGGTGCCACGGACACACAGACACACATTGTCATCCGTATATATACACCTCGCCGCGCTGAGGCGCGGCGAAAAAACACACTGTGCATAAAATTGACGACTTTGAGGACCGAAGTTCGCCATCTCATTGCTTCTAACAGGGATGGAAGGAACGGGGTTGGTTTGGACACTGTCAGTGTTCCAGTGTACCTTTGCCGTAGCGATAGCATTGGGGGGAAGGGCTGGAGGGGGGGGGGGGGGAGTGAAGTTGTGCTTTCTAATCCCCCCCCCCCCCCCCGCCACCGTGCCCCCCCCTCCCCCCACCGTGAATGACCAGAGAACGGAAACTGTCAACACCAAGTCTCTTACAGACGAAAGTTTTCCCGTATTCAATGTGCAGTGGGGCGAGCGTGTGAGAGCGGGCTAATCGAGCGTGCTTCCTCGGCTAGGTAGAAGCGGGGGAGGCCGACTTCTGAAGTGCTTGTTTACCGAGTCGGGTTACTTAGCGGACTCGGACGTGTCAAGTAGAAAACGGCCGATTCAGTCGTTTCCGTCTATGAGGCGTTCTGGGTGCCCAATAAGGCAGTCAGATCCATATTCCGCGGCTCCCCTCGCAAACTTGACTTGTGACAAATCGCCACCTGACCCACAGCCATGGCAACCAGCAGTACAAACCGTGTGCTTGCGTTAGGCAATCACTCGCGTTCTGCCGCTCCGCGGCAGAAGAAAGAGCTTTGCTCCCGGGGCGGCAAATTAGGCGGGTATAAATGGCGCCTCAGCCCTCCATGCGCCCTAGCTAATCGGCCTAGCCATCCGTTGAGGGCGCGGCTGGGATTCTCCATACATGGCGCTTGATGTCCTTACATTGTAGATGGGTGTGAGCAGAAGCACTTGCCCGCGCAGCTTCACGCCATTCGGCGCGCCAGCCTTCTTCCTTTCTCCACTTGGGAAGAGCGACCGCACCTTCGATGTTATGGTGCGGAAGAGAAGGCGGATTACTAGGTGCACAGTAGGCGACTGCGAGTCTTAGGCATACAGATGTTTCGAAGTGGTTTAAAATGACGGAGTGGTTACGCTGCTTTGCTCTCTCTGGATATGGTAAAAGAGACGATATGCCCTTCTCCACTAATGGATGGCGCTTCGATACCGCAATCGTCGTTATCATCGTGGTCAGCCATGTTGCTTAGTCCCTCCCTAAAGATGACGGTGCCCTCTCCTCTTTCCTACGCAATCCCCACAGGGGCATAATTCTCCCCTCCATCCTTTCCAACAAACCGTCCTTAGCTTTCTGGAAAGGTTGTCGCGTCGCCGCCGTCGCTTCTTCAGGGCTCTCTCTCTCACTCATTCCGCTCGAGCGAAATTGGTGCTCGGAAAGGGGACGAGACACGACAATTGGGTTGCGCGGAGGCAATTTCGCGCGAGGCAAGCGGCCCCCTTGGAAAATAAGCTTATGACTATTGTATGAAGAGAGCCGAGCGGAACTCGCGCCTACATACAGTAGGTGGTCGACAGTCTCAGTCCAACTTCTCGAGTCTACCTACGGCTCGGCTGCTATAGCCCTCCATTCACTGTGTTGTAATTGTGCCACAGAGCAGAACAGAAGGTTGTTAGCCTACTCACCTGAGCGGCAATCGCTGGGGCCTTAGTTATACGAAGATTGTCATTGAGCGGCTAGGTACCGTACACCGCATGAGCTTAGCAGCGTGTGTAGCTTGCTTGCTAACGCGATCTGCAGCCGAACGATTGATTCTGTAGTGTTGCTGAGCAGGAGCGAGACACCGTCCGCTCTAGCTTACTTGTCCCTAAACAATTTGACCTGAAGCGCTCTGCGAACAGTTGCTTGCAACTCCCTGGTTGCCGCGTCCTTTCTCTGTTAAATCAGCTCGCGTCACAGCATCATCATACATCTCAGTTCCAGATATCTCCCGAAATCTCGCAATTTCAGCGACCACTGCCGCTCCACTACCACTAGACGAAGTCAAGTTCAATAAACCTCGCTCGGCTTCCCCCCTACCCCGAGGATTCTACATCCGAAGCGCCTCTGAATGGGCCCGGCGTTTATCGGCTCGTTTTCTCAATCTTTACGCCTGGGGGAGCAATGAAGGCGCTCGGTACTTTGGTCCTTTTGAACGGCGACGGCCGACGGCGCAAAAACAGAGGGTGGGCGGCCGCTCGCGATTATTGGCCGGATCTTCCCCTGGGCGGAAGATAGATTCGCCCACTTCTGCCTCTCTAAGACCATAGCCAAAACCCACGAATACTGAGAGTTGAACTGAGATTGGAAAGTGAAGAAGCATGCTTCTCTCCTCGCTTCTGATGGTGGGCCAGATGACAGAAGTGGCGTTGGGCGGCGGCGCCAGCAACACGCCGCGCGGACGGGCCAGTGTGACGTCTCAACAGCGCGACAAGTCGCCCACCCTGCCGACGCCGTTCGCGAAGGCCAACTGTCTGGACGAGTACTGCTACTGGAGAGCGGAGGAGGAGATGCGTCGGCAGCAGCAGCACAACACGGGTTCCACGAGGTACCTGGACAGGGAGGATCTGCCGCCGCCGGCCAACATTTGCAATGACACCATGGATAGGGAAGGGATGGAAGGGGAACCTGACGACCAGCTCGTCTGGTGAGGCTGCATAACTGTTCGTCCGACCGATTGACGCTTGCACTCATTGTTTCCTTTTGTAAGGCTTCGGCAACATTTTGACTCCGAAACGCATTCAGGATGGAACCCTCAGAAAGACTTCGCCCACTTCTTGTGGAAGGCCATTACAATGTCTTCATGCCGCCTGGGCAAATGTTTCGTGAGTGGGCCATTAGTTAGCGAGATTTCAATCCGATTCAGTAGCTACACCAACGCGACAATGTACAAAATCAACGGAGAGTCGTTGCAGACGAGACGACCAACGTGTCGATCGCCCTCTACGTGGAAAGCATGTCCTCCTTCAAGGCTCAGTCCATGGTGGGTTACCGTAAATGAGGTACTGTACTGTATCGCTTAGCAGTCGTTTCCTTAGCAGTGCGATACCCGATTAGGAAAGCCTCAAGGCATAGAATCCGATCAACGCGCCAAATGAAATGATTTTTGCAGAATTCGGGTAGTACTGTGTCGTCGCCGCCTGAGTTGGCAGGTGGTTGCACAAGTCCGTTGCGCAGGTGAAGCAGGTGTGATCGCCCATCTCACTCTGTCCGCACTGAATGTTGAGAGTGCCGCAGGTTGGCTCTGTGGAGCAAGACTGGGTGTAGCGGAGGTCTGAAGAGCGAAGGTTTTATTGGCGCCTTCCGGTGGTAGTTGACTACTAAAGAACGCCGCCTCCAGGTACGATCCAGTGATCTGGATGGGGCTTACTTTGCAGACAGTAGTGTCTTTCGCAGAAGTGGGTGTCAGGTGGGCACTCCTTGACAGTTGGGCTGCCACCGATGGAGGAATAACAGCGGAGACCCACTGATAGCCCTGAACGATGAAGGCAACGCAACACATCCGGACGACGATACATGAGTACTTAAGGAGATCAGTCGATTACCTAAGTCGAGGAGCAGTAGCAGCCGCAAGGAGAGTCGACTGCTCTTGACTGGCATCTTCCAAACCTAAATCTCGCTAGACGGTCGGTCGTGGTAGAGTCTTGTTGAGCTTCAGACTTTCCCATGCGAAGGCATTCGTCTATTGTAACTGATCGGTCATGGACGAGGCGCTTTTCGCATGAAATGCTTTCTCCGTTCTCGGCGGGGTGCCAGGCGCCCATTCTGTCATCCACAATTTATTGTTGCTGCTTCTATGCCGCCGCCTAGCACGGACGCAAGAGCAAACGCCGTTGCCTGCATCCATGCTTGCAGTGACTGTCCACAGCCCGCCGAGCAAGCTCCTTTGACCAATAGAAGCTTGCCCACAAAACACGCAATCAACCATAAAATCTGGAATAACGAATCCTTGCGCAACCTTCGTTATGTCATGGCAGGACTTCGAGGTGGACGTGTACCTGGCCATGTCCTGGTACGACCTGCGCCTGCGACACAACTGCCGCCATCCAGTCCTGGTCGACCACAACACGGCCAGTCACGTCTGGCACCCAGGTACTACTGTATGCGAGGAGAGAGAGTGCGTTTCAACTTAACCATAAAATGCCGCACCACTACTAAGTTGGACGCGATTGTGGATGTTGGTGGCGAACAACTTCGAAATAGCGATGCCGTACGCTGTCGTCGTTCAGATCTCTACTTCGTCAACTCGAAGTTCGCCTACCTCCAGGAGGTGACGGCGCCCAACTTCATGGTCTTGGTCTATCCTGATGGACTGGTCTTCAAGTCGTACAGGTGTGTGAAGTGATCGCCCAAGTGGGCTTGCAACTACTGATGGCCAATATCGGGAATTTCATTTGCGTATGCGCATGCGTATGCGTATACGCATCCAAAGACCTATGCATATACGCAAAGTTAATATTGCGTATGCGTATGCGCATCCATCAGTGCTTGCAACATGTCAGGTGAGAGATTGCGCCTCTCTGCTTGTAGGGTCGACGTGACGCTGTCCTGCATGATGGACCTGTCTCGCTTCCCCATGGACAGCCAGTCCTGCCCTGTGAGGATTCAGAGCTGTGAGTGCAGCAGTCAACGCTTAAATTGTCCGCCCGCTAACACTGCAATTGCTCTCACGGCACGTCGCCCAAGCGTTCGAACTACACGAGCTTGACTTCTCATTCGTTCAAAGTTGCAGTGGAACATCTAACGTTGCAGACCAGTTCGTGCGCGAGTTGGTCAACTTGAATTGGTTCATCGCGCCGCCCTTCTTCCCCATCGCCAACAACCCCGACATCACGCTGAACGACATGGACATCGTCGACAGGAAGCACAGCAGCTGCGACGCCTTCTACCCCATGTTTCGCGGTTCAGGTGAATGGGATGGCCTTTTTAGCACTCCGACCCCAAAAGGGGCGGAGTGCTATAGTGGAGCTGCTCCCGATCAAAACTTTTGCCCCAAGATTTCTCGCGCGTGGTTCATCCGATTTGGACGGGGTTTTTTTAATCGATAGCTCTCGAGGGATAGTAGGTGTGGACGGACCTTCATTTTTTTCGCGTAGTGGGAAAATTTTGAGAAAAATTCAAAAATTTGAATTTTTACTTACTGGGAGGGTGTTCACCCAGCTAGAATTTCTGGAATAGTGGTCCGATTTTGATGTCCTTTGGATATGTTATAGCCCTCTACGAGAGCTTTTGCGGAAAAAAAATCTCGAGCCAATCGGCCGACGCGTTCTCGGATTACGGTAGCCGAAAGTGGTTTTTTGACAAAAATTTGCCTTTAAAAAATCGTAGTAAATCAGGGAGTTGTTGGATCGGGCCAGATATCTCAAATCGGCAAGATTAACATGTTCTCTTTCGTTTAAGACCAAAATCTCTGAAATCCGCCACGGAAATCTTGAGTTCTGCTGTGCCAACGGGTCTCCGTCGGGGGTCGAAAATTCCAATTTTTGACTTTCGGCCGTTTTAGCGCCCGATTGCGATGATTTATGGCCAAATGGACTGCACCACGCGATTCCCCGTCGAAAAACGATCCGGAATCGATTTTCAAAAATATTTTTTCGGCTACCGTACCCCGGCCGCGTCCAAAATTCGAATTTCCACCCGGGTGGTCAAAATCGATGTTGGAGTCGATCCCGGTGCTTTCGAGGTCGCTAATGCCGAATCTGGCGTTATTTTGGCGTTTTGGATCAAGATTGGCGAGTTTTGGTCGAAAATCGACCTACCGTAGCCCTACGTCAACGAAACTGAAAGTGTGGTAATTGTACGGTTGAAGTGTCGATTCTAGGGTATTTCGCGGCGAGGAACGCGAATTCGCTATTGGTTTCTCCATTTTGTGTCGATTTTGCCATCAAACAGCCACTTTCCTAATGCCGAAATTCAAATTAGAATGCAACTTTTACTGTACTCGCCTCAAACTATTTGCAACTTAAATTTGCGCGCGCATTCAAACTTCTGAATTGAAGGACAATGCAGTGTGGAAAGGCGGCGTGGTAAAGTGAGCATTTGCGCATGAGCTGTCAATTCTTCCCGTCCAAAATGGCAAGGCGTATTTGCGATTGGCGCAGCCCCGAATCTTAGCTGCCGGCTACTGGTTTAATCGAAGCGAAATGGCGCATTTTGGACTCAATTCGGCCTGGTCTACAGGATTTCGGTGGAGTTCTGCTGCGCGCCGGTAGGTGGAGGAAATACGCGTACTCTGAAACTCGCGCGCGGGCGGAATTTGTGGAGAACCCTTGGGCGGAAATCGGCCTTATTTCTCAAGATAAGTGAGTGGCGGTCTGCTTTCTCCCGTTCGGGTCGGAGTGCTTCACTGCAGGCTCTCCTGCACGTTTCCCTTGTTGAAAGGTTTTTCGTGATTTCCACGTATTAGCACGGAATTCATCGCACATGGAAATTACCTAGCACACACATCATAACTCGAATCATCGACGAATCACAAATCGCATCGTATCGCAGGCTACTGGAGCTGCATCGTGGCCAGCATCGTGATGCAGCGCAGGGTGGCCTTTCACGTGATTCAGACCTACGTGCCCACTGGAATGCTGGTCGTCATCTCTTGGATGAGCTTCTGGTGACGCACTCTTACTACGGCTTTCGCACGACGACGACTCTGTGGGTAATCTTGCATCTTGACCCGCATTCTGTGCAGGTTGGATGCCAGGGCGGCGCCGGCGAGAATCTCGCTCACGATCACCACACTGCTCACTCTCACGACCATGAGCAATGGAGCCAGGCAGAAATTGCCCGAGGCAAGTTTTGTGGAGAAAGTGTTTCGCTTGGGTAATTTAGAGAGGCTGACCATTGCGATGCAAGTAATGTAATGGTGGTTGCAGTATAGGGGATTCGCTAAGGAGATTTGTCAAAGAATCTGGTCTGGTATTTCATTCAACACGTTTCGTGCTTCTTTGAAATGTGCTAGCGGAACGCCAATATGCACCGGCGTTTATACGTTGTGTGCCTCTGGTGCGCGGAATGGACATTGGCAGCCACACGCTTCAAGTTCAAACTAACATCTACCATATTACCACCGTAATATACAAATTCGTGGGGTACTGTGTACGCCCAATTGCCGACCGAAGCGTCTATATAAAGGGCCCAATTCTTCATAACTTCAACTCTTGTCAGAGGGACAAACCCTTGCCCGTCGTCACGGCCGAAAGGTGTAAGCCAAAAGAAAGGCTACCTTCCCCCTCCGAGGTCTCAGTACCCGTTCTGTAAACCCCTTAGGGGAGTTCCAGAAAGCGGTGTTAGGAACCCTAAGATCCTAGGCGCTGCCGCTATTCTACTGTGTCCGGAAACTATCTCCTGTGCGCTTACCCATTATTGCTACAAGAGCAGGGTAACGGGCAAAAGAAGTCCAAGGCAGTAGATAGTGGCAATCTACTCTCCCAAGCTACGGAACCGGCACGACGCTAGGAGTACGGCTTCCGTCACGAGAGAGAGAAGTCTTAGTGGACCGAGTAATCGGCTCCGAACCTTATCCTTGCTGTCGCACGGAGTGTTGTCAGTCGACGAACGGATGTGAGGAGACAACGGTAGTGGAATAAGATCTGCAGCTACCGACTGGGTGGCCGACTCCGCTAGGTAATCGGAGGAGAGGTTGGGGTAAAGGCAGCCCTCTCCGTCGAGTTACGGCAGGTAGCGGCTTTGCAAATACCACTCCACTTCTTTCCTTTGACGATTACCGTTACAGTATGGCCTTTCCCCTCTCCAGGTGTCTTACATGAAGGCGATCGACGTGTGGCTGACCCTCTGTCAGATCTTCGTCTTCTCTGTTCTGTTGGAGTACACTGTCGTCAGCTACTTCATCACCAAGAGGACCTTCAACTGCCACCACATTCTCGCTGGCAGGGAGTTGAACAAGGCGTGCCAGAACATGTGCCAGGTGTGCCATACATTATGTTTCGTCGGATCCGGAGGACGTTTTGTCCTCAACACTGAGTTCGTCGCTATGAGCTCTAACAACTCATATATAAGATGGCATTCGCCTTACGATAGCAGTTATGTAAGTACAAAAAATGAAGGTACTTGACGCTAGCCGTCTGTCGTTGCGTGCTCGATGTTTCCTACCGTGATAGTCGTTATTGTGTCGTTCGTGCATAGTTCCTTGGTCAGCGGAGTTGCAAACAGGGAACCAAACGTCCGTTTGTTTAAAACTAGGCGTCTAGTCGTTGTTGCTTCACTGCGCAGGACGGTCGCAAGGTGATGACTCGCTATTCGGCCAGCGACGGCTACGGGTCGGGTAAACCGCGTGGGGATTCTCAAGACGGTTCACTTCTGGGCTACAGCGCCGCCGCCTTAGCTGAAGGCAGACGCCTCGGCACAATGGTAGACGCTAGCTTGTGGGGAGGTTTGCGCTTTGGTTGAGTTTAATGTGAAGTTTGAAGCTCGGCTTGCGCGATACTGCATGGAGCGAGCGCTGCCTGACGAGACGTGCCTAGTGCATGCGTGGGACGGTTCGCATGGTGTGCCGTGGGTCGAGTACAATGACTATCCGACGAATCGTCACCTGTAGTATGTACCTACTGCCAATTTGCTCGCGGTCCACCCACACTCTCGAATGCCCCGTCGACACTTCGCCTTTGCAGTGTGTTTGGGCACGACTGAAGCACTTCCGCATCCACTCAACAGTAGCGTTCTTACCGTATCATCAGAAACCGCTGCAGGCGCTGCTGACGGCGGGCAACGCCAGTTCCACGGCGGGTGCAGCGGCGGCGCCCAGCAGGTGGGAGGTGGGCAGGGCGTGTGGAGTGTGCGCCCAGAGGAACGAGAAGTTGGCCAAGAGAATAGACGCCTGGGCGCGCGTCCTCTCCCCAGCCCTCTTCTCCTGCTTCGCCCTCTCCTACTGGTCTTACTACTTCTTCACCTCCTGATGGACTTGAGACTGAGAGCAGTGGACGTGATCGATCGAGTATGCGTATGACAAACAGAGTATGCCAGTGATGTATAATGGGCGGGATGCGCGATTCTGTTGTTGGTCAGACGGCGGCCAAGCGAACGACGCGTCCTTTGGAATTGGCGTGAAGCTTCCTCTATCCAAATGTATTTTGTCCAACACGACGTACACCATAACTAACTCAACTACAGTACACTGTTTCATGAGCTGGCCTTGCAACATTCCCGATCTCGTCTGTTAGTCTTTGTCGCAGGATACTTTGGGGGTAGAATTTGGCGGTATAGAACTGTCACGAGTAGCCACCACGGACTATCAAGTATCGACTCAACATGCTCCATGCCGTCAAGCAAACAACATCGCCGTCAAGCCCAAGCGATATATCGCGCGAAAAATAAGAAGCACTGATGGCACTTCTGGGGATTCATGCAGTTTCTTCTGTCTCAGTACTGGCTGAGAGTTGCACAGGTCTGTGGTGCAAGTCATGCACGTACATACTTTAATTCCACCTTCCGCCTGACCGCAACGCCAGTTGAGCTGGCTGCATGTTAGCTGGCTAGTCGAGCAGAAGTGGGTATAAAGACTGTCTGGAAAGAGAAGTTATCTACCGCAGCTGATTTCTGAGGAAGACCCCGCGGGCACGCACCTTGCCGACAGTAATGTCTGACCCAGTAATGAGTCAATGGAGCAATACGCAACGTAACCAAGGACACCAACATAACGTATTGCTGCCGGCGCGCGAGTTTCAGAGTATGCGTGTTCCCTGCACCTACAAGGCCCGGTGCTGTAGGTTGTATTGACTCCGGGATAAATTGACGCCGCGTCAACTTTTCCGGCCTGGTAAATTGACGCGCGTCAACGTACCCGAGCCTATCGCGGGGTGCATTGACGCCTGCCGCCTTATTCAATTGGACTCAGACTGTCTTCCCGCTGAGGGACGCGAAATAAGATCGGGTGCGCTGACGCCGCGCAATCTTGATTGACTACTACAGAGCTTCGTGTAGTGTCTATAAGCGTGCGGAGAGATGAGACAATTCCAGAACCGATTTCAGACAATGACACCGTTTATCGTTGCACCACTCTACTCATGTCTTCAATACAAAGTGAAATCGAGTGAAAACACTGGGTTCGGACCTCTAGCGAGTGTCTCTCTGTAGCTAGCCTCTAGTATTTTGCAGACCTCTAGTGACTACCTAAATCTCAGGAACACCTGCACACATTCTCACTTTGGCCGATCCGACTACTTACCTTACCAGTGTCGTCTCCTTCGACGTAGTACTCTGAACGAAGAGAAAGCCCTTTGTGACACTTCAGAATTCGTTTCGTGCCAGCGTTCGTGAAATGACGCCTCCAGCACCTACGGTGTTTGTTGGTCGGGGCCATGGTAGAATCTGACATGGCCACTGTGACCACCTGGAGCTATCTACTGCGCTAACGAGGCAAAGGCAGAAGTTAGAGTGCGTGCAACACGCGCCTAGTAGAATAAGGGCAGGCGTCAACGCAACTCGGAATAAGGTCGGGTAGATTGACGCGCGTCAATTTATCCCGGGGTGTGTTGACGCGGCGTCAACGCACCCAGGCGTCAATACAACCTACAACACCGGCGCGCAGCAGAACTCCACCGAAATCCTGCAGGCCACAGGCCGCAATGAGGCTAAGACGCAATTCCCTCTCGATTCGACCGGTAGCGCACCTACATGGGAGCCAAGGTTCGCGATTCCGCCGATCGCAGACTCGACTTGCCGCCTTGAACGAGAAGAATTGACACTTTGAACGCAAATGCTCACTTTACCACGCCGTCTTTCCGCACTGCATTTCCTTCAATTGTGACGTTTGAATGCGCGCGCAAATTTAAGTTACAACGATAGAAGTTTGAGGAGGGTACGATAGAAGTTGCATTCAAATTTGAATGTCGGCATTAGGAAAGTGGCTGTTTGAAGGCAAAATCGACACAAAATGGAGAAACCAATAGCAAATTCGCGTTCCTCGTCGCGAAATACCCTAGAATCGACATTACAAACGTTCAATTACCTCACTTTCAGTTTCGTCGACGTAGGGCTTCGGTAGGTCGAAAATCGGCAAAAACTCGCGAATCTTGATTCGAAACGCCAAAATAACGCCAGATTCGGCATCAGCGACCTCGAAAGCACCGCAGTCGACTCCAACATTGATTTTGTCCTCGGGGGTGGAAATTCGAATTTTGGACGCGGCCGGGGTACGGTAGCCGAAAAAATATTTTTGAGAATCGATTCCGGATCAGTTTTCAACGGGGAATCGCGTGGTGCAGTCCATTTGGCCATAAATCATCGCAATCGGGCGCTAAAACGCCCGAAAGTCAAAAATTGGAATTTTCGACCCCCGACGGAGACCCGTTGGCACAGCAGAACTCAAGATTTCCGCGGCGGATTTTGGCGATTTTGGTCTTAAATGAATCAGAACATGTTAATCTTGCCGATTTGAGATATCTGGCCCGATCCAACAACTCCCTGATTTACTAGGATTTTTGAAAGGCAAATTTTTGTCAAAAAACCACTTTCGGCTACCGTAACCCGAGAACGCGTCGGCCGATTGGCTCGGGATTTTTTTTCCCCTGTTCGTCTCGTCGAGGGCTATAACATATCCAAAGGGCGTCAAAATCGACCAACTATTCCAGAAATTCCAGCTGGGTGAACACCTCTCCAGTAAGTAAATTTTCGAATTTTTGAATTTTTCTCGAAATTTTCCCACTACGCGAAAAAAATGAAGGTCCGTCCACACCTACTATCCCTCGAGAGCTATCGATTAAAAAAACCCCGTCCAAATCGGATGAACCACGCGCGAGAAATCTTGGGGCAAAAAAGTTAGTCGGTGTCAGCTCCACTATAGCACTCCGCCCCTTTTGGGGTCGGAGTGCTAATGACACTTTTTAGCACTCCGACCCCAAAAGGGGCGGAGTGCTATAGTGGAGCTGCTCCCGATCAAAATTTTTGCCCCAAGATTTCTCGCGCGTGGTTCACCCGATTTGGACGGGGTTTTTTTTAATTGATAGCTCTCGAGAGATACTAGGGGTGCTCGGGCCTTCGTTTTTTTCGCGTGGTGGAAAAATTTTGAGAAAAATTCAAAAATTTGAATTTTTACTTACTGGGAGGGTGTTCACCCAGCTGGAATTTCTGGAATAGTGGGCCGATTTTGACGCCCTTTGGATATGTTATAGCCCTCGACGAGACGAACAGGGGAAAAAAAATCCCGAGCCAATCGGCCGACGCGTTCTCGGGTTACGGTAGCCGAAAGCGGTTTTTGGACAAAAATTTGCCTTTAAAAAATCCTAGTAAATCAGGGAGTTGTTGGATCGGGCCAGATATCTCAAATCGGCAAGATTATCATGTTCTCTTTCGTTTAAGACCAAAATCGCCGAAATCCGCCGAGGAAATCTTGAGTTCTGCTGTCACAACGGGTCTCCGTCGGGGGTCGAAAATTCCAATTTTTGACTTTCGGCCGTTTTAGCGCCCGATTTCGACGATTTATGGCCAAATGGACTGCACCACGCGATTCCCCGTTGAAAACTGATCCGGAGCCGATTTTCAAAAATATTTTTTCGGCTACCGTACCCCGGCCGCGTCCAAAATTCGAATTTCCACCCGGGTGGTCAAAATCAATGTTGGAGTCGATCCCGGTGCTTTCGAGGTCGCTGATGCCGAATCTGGCGTTATTTTGGCGTTTCGGATCAAGATTGGCGAGTTTTTGCCGATTTTTAGCACTCCGACCCCAAAAGGGGCGGAGTGCTATAGTGGAGCTGCTCCCGATCAAAATTTTCCACCCAAGATTTCTCGCGCGTGGTTGATCCGATTTGGACGGGGTTTTTTTTAATCGATAGCTCTCGAGGGATAGTAGGCGTGGACGGACCTTCATTTTTTTCGCGTAGTGGGAAAATTTCGAGAAAAATTCAAAAATTTGAAAATTTACTTACTGAGAGGGTGTTCACCCAGCTGGAATTTCTGGAATAGTGGCCCGATTGTGACGCCCTTTGGATATGTTATAGCCCTCGACGAGACGAAGAGCGGAAAAAAAATCCCGAGCCAATCGGCCGACGCGTTCTCGGGTTACGGTAGCCGAAAGTGGTTTTTTGACAAAAATTTGCCTTTCAAAAATCCTAGTAAATCAGGCAGTCGTTGGATCGGGCCAGATATCTCAAATCGGCAAGATTAACATGTTCTCTTTTGTTTAAGACCAAAATCGCCGAAATCCGCCGAGGAAATCTTGAGTTCTGCTGTGCCAACGGGTCTCCGTCGGGGGTCGAAAATGCCGATTTTTGACTTTCGGCCATTCTAGCGCTCGATTGGGTTGATTTACGGCCAAATGGACTGGACCACGCGATTCCCCGTTGAAAACTGATCCGGAATCGATTTTCAAACATATTTTTTCGGCTACCGTACCCCGGCCGCGTCCAAAATTCGAATTTCCACCCCCGAGTGCAAAATCAATGTTGGCGTCTATCTAGGTGCTTTCGAGGTCGCTGATGCCGAATCTGGCGTTATTTTGGCGTTTCGGATCAAGATTCGCGAGTTTTGGCCGAAATTCGACCTACCGTAGCCCTACATTGATGAAACTCATAGTGAGGTGATTGTAGGTTTGAAATGTCGATTCTAGGGTATTTCGCGGTGAGGAACGCGGATTCGCTATTGGTTTCTCCATTTTGTGTCGATTTTGCCTTCAAACAGCCACTTTCCTAATGCCGACATTCAAATTTGAATGCAACTTTTACCGTACTCTCCTCAAACTATGTTGTAACTCAAATTTGCGCGCGCATTCAAACTTCACACTTGAAGGAAATGCAGTGCGGAAAGACGGCGTGGTAAAGTAAGCATTTGCGCATGAATTGTCAATTCTTCCCGTCGAAAATGGCAAGGCGAGTCTGCGATTGGCCCAGCCCCGAATCTTAGCTGCCGGCTACCGGTTGAAGCGAATCGAAATGGTGCATTTTGGACTCAATTCGGCCTGGTCTACAGGATTTCGGTGTTCTGCCGCGCGCCGGCCGGTCCTTGTAGGTGGAGGGAATATGCGTACTCTGAAACTCGCGCGGCGGCGGAATTTGTGGAGAATCTTTGGGCGGAAATCGGCCTTCTTTCTCATGATAAGTGAGTGGCGGTCTGCTTTCTCCTGTTCTGGTCGGAGTGCTTCACTGCAGGGTCTCCTGCACGTTTCCCTTGTATTTACAAGTCGTATCGGCAAAATTTTTGTTGAAATGGAAAGGGCATAAGACGCGATGAATTTGTGGCATAGTTTCGGATTTTAGAATTCACGAAATTAGGGATATTTTCAAGGGTTTTGTCAAAATTCCCAAATATCGACAATTTCAAACAGCTTAAATTTCAAAACTTCTTTGCACGGATGTATCGAGCACAGTCTGCCAAGTATTTAGCAAATGGTTTCAGCGAATATAATTAACGAAATTTAGGATATTTTTAAGGATTTTGTTAAAACCCACAAATTTCGACAATTTCAAACAGCTTAAATTTCAAAATTTCTTTTCACGGATGTGTCGAGCATAGTCTGCCAAGTATTTATCAAATAGTTTCAGGTTTTATAATTAACGAAATTGGGGATATTTTCAAGGGTTTTACCAAATTTCTTAAATTTCAACAAATTCAAGCAGCTTAAATTTCAAAATTTCTTTGCACGAATGTATTGAACATAGTCTGCTAAGAATTTAACAAGTAGTTTCAGATTTTATAATTAACGAAATTAGGCATATTTTCAAGGGGTTTGTCAAAATTCCCAAATTTCGGCAATTTTAAACAGCTTAAGTTTCGAAACTTCTTTGCACGGATGTGTCGAGCATAGTCTGCCAAGTATTTAGCAAATAGTCTCAGATTTTATAATTAACGTAATTAGGGATATTTTCAAGGTTTTTGTCAAAATTCCCAAATTGCGACAAATTCGAACAGCCTATATTTGAAACTCTCTTTGCCCGGATGTGTCGAGCATAGTCTGCCAAGTATTTAGCAAATAGTTTCAGATTTTATAATTAACGTAATTAGGGATATTTTCAAGGTTTTTGTCAAAATTCCCAAATTTCGACAAATTCAAACAGTCTAAATTTAAAACTTTCTTTTCACGGATGTGTCGAGCATAGTCTGCCAAGTATTTAGCAAATAGTTTCTGATTTAATAATTAACGAAATTAGGGATATTTTCAAGGGTATTGTCAAAATTCCCAAATTTTGACAATTCCAAACAGCTTAAATTTCAAAATAGTTTTGCACGGAAGTATCGAGCATAGAACACATCTTTGTGTCGAACATATCTTTGTGTGGATGCATCGAGCACTAAGCCCAAAAGAATAGGGCGTCGTCCCATTTATACCCTTTTCAATAGGGCGTCGTCCCATTTATACCCTTTTCAATAGGGTGTCGTCTCATTTAGACGCTTTTATTGCACTGTGTGCCTGCGGCGAGTTTTTCTGATCCATTTATGGATCAGTTGCCACAATTATAAGCGCAAAGTGTGCCTGCGGCGAATCTTCTGACGCGGCGAAACCCCACCAAATTGTCGACTAAATGTCTAGCGGCACTTCACTATCCAGTGCACATTATCGCGCACTCGCTCTCAAGTTTACACTGATGCCAACGTGGTGCCACAGTTTTTAGACAAAGCTTGTTGGCACTCCGCCGCTTGAAAAGCGAAGGAGTGCTATAGGAGCGGTAAAGCCTACAGTTAACATAACACGTCCTAGCGCTCGCTACGAAGCACCTAGGGAGCCAAATTTTTTTTTAAAAGATAGCCTATGACGACGCGCAGCGTGCTCGGGGGGTGAAAAAATTTCGGCGGTGGAAAAATTTTGCGAAAATTCGATAATTCAAATTTTCCGGTTCAAATATAAAAAAAGCACGCCATAACTTTCGCAAAAATGGGTCGAATTTGGTGATTTTTGGATATGTTGTACGCCTTTAGGTCCTCTACGAAGCGGGACAGGAACGGGCTCCCTAGGTGGTCCGACGCGGGAGTACGGTAGAAAATTCGAATTTCAATTTTTTTTCCCGACGTTTAAAAAATCGTAGCTCGAGATTGCGACGGTGGATCCTCGCAAACTCTTCGATCCGGCAAGGACAATTGTATGACCTTTCGTTTGAGACCAAAACCGCCGAGGTCAATCATGTCGTTCGGGAGATACGCGGTCACAAAAGTCTCGGGTCCCGAGCGGAAAATTCGGATTTTCGACTTTGAGTGGATTTTTGGGCTGGAAAGCGTGCCTTTAGCGGCAAATTGACCATTGCAACGTGTTCGGCGTCAAAAGTAGGTCTAGACGAACTGCCTTGGCTATTTTGAGGTACCGCACCCCGGCCGCGCCTAATTTTTGAATCCCGGGGTCAAATTTTCGAAATTGTGTTTTCACTTGTTTCGGGGGTTTCCGACGACGCTGAACACGACTCCGGTGTTTGTTTTGCGATTTTGGACGCCTTTACCCTGCTTTCGGCACCCGGTCGGCCAAAAATTGGGTCCCGGGGTCGAGTTTTCAAAATTGCGTTGACAGTTGTGTCTGGGCTTTCTGACGCCGCAGAACGCGAATCCGTCGTTTGTTTGGCGATTTGTGGTGCATTTAGCCTGAGTTTGGCCGAATACTCACGGTCTGTAAAATTTCGCGAAATTCCGAAAATACCGTCCTCCATTGATTTTGCTGCGCCTACAGTACGCCATCCATATAAGACGCCTGAGAAAGGCGTCTACGCACGCGCAATCGAACCGAGTTATAGGAGCATCGTACTGTAGCACTATGGCCACCGACGCCGTTCACCCCAGCGGGGGATCCCCCGCTGTGTAGTGTAGATAAATAAGGCGCGCCTCTACAATTGCGCGCCGCTGGCATTCAACATTGTGAGTGGCTATAGACAGTTAGCGGTCAGTACAGCCTGCGCTTATTGTCGTCAGTGCAGCCTGCTCCAACGCGTCACTTGCACCACATCGGCCTCTGTATGGCATCTGCTTAGGCCCACCCCGGGCTATGGACCCTAGTTCTACAGTGAAAAAATTGGGAACAAACTAATTTAACGGGAATGCAACACTTGTTGGAGTTTCTGTGCCCCCGTCTGCTAACACAATCACGCGGAGTGCCTATCTGACACTCAAGGAGTGTCACGTATCACTTGTCCACTTGAGGGCATGTGTGGTGGCATGCAAATTCTTAAAAAAATGGCCCCTCACATCTCAAAACGAAAAGACAACGTCAAATTCGTGATCAGCGTCCCCGAAAAGCCGGAATCGAGTACTTACACGGTAGGTGCCCTGGACAAATCCGGCAGCAATATTTTGAATTCAAATTTCCCGCCAAAATACGAATAAAACAAAAATAAAACACTTACAGCGGGGGCCGCGAACCCTATTTTTGGGTCGAAAAACCGGGTTTTTGCTACCCGGCCCGGGCAGGACCGGACCCAGCCCGGCGGCGCCCCCACCATCGGATAGCCCAATGTCTTTTACATATTCGGCCCAAAGCTCGTCTCGCTCCGTTCTACCGGAACACTATTCTAAGCGTCCAAAGTTCGCCGGAGGCCAAAAAACCGGGTTTTTGGCAACTTGCCAAAAATCGGGTCCCGGACGGAAGTCGGGACCTTCGGTGCACACTGCGCATTTCCGAGACATATCGAATAAAAAAAATTCGCCCCGATCGGCCAAGTCTAGCCCGACTTATGAGCGTTCCAATTTACACAGAATCCGCACCATCACTGTAGCACTCCTCCCTTTTGGAGGGGAGGAGTGCCAAAAAGATGGTTTTAGAAACACCATTTTAGAAAGATGGTTTAATTGGTGAGCGCTTGCCCAAAGACACTCGCCTTGCTTTGGTAACTTTGATAGTGGGCGTGCTAAATTTAATTATGAACAGGATCAAGGGGGTGGGAAGTTTTTATGTTAATGGCAGTTTGATAGCTTTGAATGATGTAGTGCATCGATTGACTCTGTTTTGAGGCGCATGCAGAATTTGTGTAGATTTTCAGCGCAACATACTCCTACTTTGACATTCAATGCCAACAACAAAGTTGGCAGCCCAGTGTAAATAGTAGCAATTCGACACTTCGAACGTCGTGGTAATAGAACAACTGCTGACCCGTGATCAGTGACCCAATAAGAACTTGAATCAACGCAGCAATACCCTACACATAGCACCTTCCAATAACGTACATATCCCTCCCTTCCTTTAGAGAGTTAAAACCAAAATTTGAGGCAGACTAACAAAGAAGTGTATGCCGACGCGAAGTTACAGTATCCACCGACGCGGACGCCATCTCAGTTAGCTGCCGTCATGTTTAGAAAATGCCAGCGCGAAGATGACAGGCAATATTGATTCCACGCTCAAATGTTTATCGCCACATGACCGACCACCAAGCGCTCCAACTTCTCAACTTATGATCGTTAATAGTGGGTTACGTGACGCTCGGCTTCGAATCAATATTGTTGTGCAACCAGCGTCGGGGTTAACCACTTATTCCAAATCGACATCGTTTGTTTTTCTGCAGATCCCGAAAATCACCCAGATCCCGGGACACGCACACTCATTCGATCGTGCTATATATGTAAATATAGGATCCGACTGTTAAAGGTTTCAGGATCTGCAGAACAAGCTGTGTGTGTAAAAAGTTCAACCTATACATTGTGTCTGTCACATCTTGGTGAACAGTATAGTGACCTTAATACACATCATTAGCCGCATCTGGAGAAATTAGCTTGAGAAAGTTTGCTATAAACCAAGTGCAGCTATTACCACGATACGGTTGTCTGTACAGCTGATCTAAGTGATCAGTGATATCGCCGCATTCGCTATATGTTATCGGCATGATACGACGCCGTTGATCTAAACTTGCTAGCTGTGTGAAATCCTCACATCCAACAAAAAAACTTGCCAAAGATGAAAACTTGCTAGCGTCTGAACACAACTATCAGAGCTTTGAGGCTCGGTAAACAACTTGGCCCACTTTTGGAGCAACTGGACGCGACTACGACGATGACTCAGCAACGCAAACGGACGCACGCCAACACTTCGCTGGGTGTTATCGACGCCATCGTGTGACAAGATGCCAATCGACGGTGGTGTGAACGTAGGTATAGTCTTCAACGAAACTCGCTACCGGTAACATTGGTCACAGAGATTTAAGGTTACCCTATGTAAACAATTTTGCTGCTGTGGAGAAACCAGAAGGCGCTTCGCCGATGGTGGTTTGGCTATTCGGCGTCAAAACGTAAATGACAAAACCAGAATAAAGCGCAGCAAAAAAGCAAAAGCAAAAGGATTGAACCTCGGTCGGCTCGCACGTTTTTGCGCGCGATCCGGCGGCTTTCCCGCCTACGCCATGCTGTCGCATCACAGCGTTTCTCAAAACGGCGCTCTTATACTCTCAGTTGGCGTCTATTCAGCAGACTATGGTGCTTTAGCACGTGATATGCCCCGTAATCACCGTAACATTGCAAATAGAGATAATTTGTCAAAAAATTTCAAACTTCAAACGTTACACCCACACTCATTTTGAAATTAGCAACAGCAAATCTCATCGGATCCGCAATCGGCGACATCGACTCTACCTGACGCCATCTGTCACGTGTTTTACTTCGGCAGGACAAACAAGCTTTGTCTAAAAACTGTGGCACCACGTTGGCATCAGTGTAAACTTGAGAGCGTGTGCGCGAAAATGTGCACTGGATAGTGAAGTGCCGCTAGACATTTAGCCGACAATCTGGTGGGGTATAGCCGCAATTGGTCTTGGATTTGTTCGTGGTACCTGATCCACATATGGATCAGAAGATTCGCCGCAGGCACACTTTGCGCTTTTAATTGTGGCAACTGATCCATAAATGGATCAGAGAAATTCGCCGCAGGTACACAGTGCAATAAAAGTGTCTAAATGAGACGACGCCCTATTGAAAAGGGTATAAATGGGACGACGCCCTATTAAAAGGGTATAAATGGGACGACGCCATATTCTTTTGGAATTAGTGCTCGATGCATCTACACAAAGATATGTTGAAATCTCAGCTGCTTGAAATTGTCGAAATTGATAAATTCTGACAAAAACCTTGAAAATATACCTAAATTCTTTAATTATAAAATCTAGAACTATTTACCAAATATGTACTTGGCGACTATGCCCGACACAACTATGCAAAGACATTTTGAAATTTAAGCTATTTGGAATTGTCAAAATTTGAGGATCTTAACAAAAAATATCCCAAATTTCGTTAATTATAAAATCCTATATACTAAGCGCCATAGAGTCTGTTTGTTTGTTTGTTTGTTTGTTTGTCCGTCTGTTAACACGATAACTCTAGCTACAGTTGACGGATCGCGATGATCTATGGCTTAAACTGACTGTTGTGGCATGTAGTTTTGCACCTCCTATTGTGGACTTTAGCTGATGGCTAAATTCCACAATATTTCGCAAATATCAGCTGCGCCAGTACATTCTGAGCACAGAAGGCGCCACACACTGCGATTGACGTTTGCTTTCGCGCCACAAGTACTTTACAGTGTCACCATTCATGACAGAGTTGTCGTTGTGAGACTCCAAAGTGTATTCGCAGGCACTTCATGCACTGGCAGGGGCACAGCGTCAAACTGCTTTGGATCTATGTCAAATGTCTTTAGATCCATCTGAAATCTCCTACGGGCTAAACCCAAATGCCTACGGGCTAAACCCAAGTGTCTATTGTGTATTTACAGGCACGGGAGCTGGTGCGAGCCCACTGGCAGTGGCACAGGGTCGAATGGGCTTGAGATCTATCTGAAATGTCCTACGGGCTAAACACAATTGTCTATGGGCTGAACCCAACACCATTGACCATAGAGATTCTCCTACGGGCTAAAGGCTCTAGTCAGAAACTATTTGCTAAATACTTGACAGACTATGCCCAATGCATCAACGCAAAGACATTGTGAAATTTAAGCTGTTTGAAATTGTCATAATTTGAGACTTTTGACAAAACCTTAAAAATATCCCAAAAGACGCTAATTATAAATCTTAGAACGAGTTGCTAAATACTTGGCAGGCTATGCCCGACACAACCATGTAAAGAAATTATAAAATTTCACCTGTTTGAAATTGACGAAATTTGGGAATTTTGACAATACCCTTGAAAATATCCTAAATTTCGTTAATTATATTCGCTGAAACTATTTGCTAAATACTTGGCAGACTATGCTCGATACTTCCGTGCAAAGAAGTTTTGAAACTTAAGCTGTCTGAATTTGTCAAAATTCTGGAATTTTGACAAAAACCTTAAAAATATCAATAATATCGTTAATTATAAAATCTGAAACTATTTGATAAATACTTGGCAGACTATGCTCGACACATCCGTGAAAAGAATTTTTGAAATTTAAGCTGTTTGAATTTGTCGAAATTTGTGGATTTTAACAAAATCCTTAAAAATATCCCAAATTTCGTTAATTATATTCGCTGAAACTATTTGCTGAATACTTGGCAGACTATGATCGATACATCCGTGCAAAGAAATTTTGAAATTTAAGCTGTTTGAATTTGTCGAAATTTGGGAATTTTGACAAAAACCTTGAAAATATCCCTAATTTCGTGAATTCCAAAATCCGAAACTATGTTACAAATTCATCGCGTCTTATGCCCTTTCCATTTCAGCAAAAACTTTCTCGATACGACCTGTAAATAAAAGTGTCATTTTTGACATTTTCATATTTTAATTGTAAATATCTCGAAATAGCGAAATTAGCAACAGAAACGGACAACGGCACGTTACTCAGCGCATTCGACTCCATCGGATGGCACTAACCGTCATGTCTAGTTGTTCCGTACACACACACAGACAGACAGACAGAGGAACGAACAGACAATAGCGTCCGTATATATGTCGTAGGAGGAAGTGCAATCCAGGGAGAAGCGCAATCTTCGCTGGAAAACAGCCGATTGCACCAAATCCCGGAAGAAGTGCAATCTCGCTGCGCGCTGCGCATCCTCCTCCCTCCCGCCGCCTGTCTAGACGCGTCAGCCCCACCCCCCCCCCCCCCCCGCCCCGCCGCGCGCTGCGACGCGACGCCCCCCCCCCCCCCCCTCCCCTTCTCTGGTAATAATCTTTGCACATCACATCCAGTGTTGCCGAAGTAGAGGAATTCCTTATCGAGTTAAGTAAAGTAAAGTAAAAATTTCGAATTTCTTATCGAGTAAAGTAAAGTAAAGTACAGCCTCGGAATTTCTTATCGAGTAGAGTAAAGTACAAACTGATTTCCTTTACCGAGTACTTAAAAAGTACTCGTTAAGCCAATCCTAAAATTTTTCTTAAAAAGTACACACTTTTGGTGCTGAGCATGTCATTTGTGCAAGTGATGTTAGGGTGGAATTTCTACCAGTGAGCACAGCCACTTCAGCTGTAAGCAAACATTCAAAATCTTGAAGTCGAAGACACGTCGTGGCATCACAATTAGGTAGTCATCTTGCGAGCTCAAACAGCCTACTGTCAGATCTCCCCTATCTGACTACATATTGATATCAGCGAGTATGCCAGAGCCAGACTGTTTCTAATAGGTACAACGTCATGCCTGTGGCACCCTCTCCAAATTGCTGCTTTGGTACACATAATTTTGATGTTAAAGTTTTTCTCAGATTTTGATGTTTTCACCAACTGCTAGAGTACTGCAGTTCGTGGACACACAGCAAAATAATGTGATTTCCTTCCTGTTGAAGTGGATCGAGTACTAAAGAGTACTCGTTAGATAAAAAGTACTAAAAGTACTAAAAAGTAGAGAATTTCTTATCGAGTAGAGTAAAGTAAAGTAAAATTGCTCAAAATCTTATCGAGTAGAGTAAAGTACTAGTACTTTACTCGTTACTTACTTTTTAAGAATCCTTAAAAAGTACTCCGGCAACACTGACACATCATCTATTTTAGTGGTGATCGCTATCACGCCAAGCAACCTCGCGCACCGCCAAGTCAAACCTTGCGCTGTTGTAGTCTGCCGTTTGTCGCGTGTCACTTGGCGTCGTTTGCCATGCGACATTGAAAAGCCACAATGCCGAAGTTTCGTGTGCCAGCTGACGAGGATGAGTACTCGTTGTGGAAGAAGGTGCTAAGTTCTCACGGCCAAGTTGACGGTACAAATCCATCGTGGCGGTGTCGTTTGCGCGCCAATTTCAAGCTGTGTCCTGTCACGTCGACAATTCTTCTGAAAAGAAGCGACAAACCAGTGCTAATTCTGTCAAAGCTTCCGGAAATATTGCGGCGTTTTCACGACGACGCGAATCACCCTGGCAGAGATGCGGTCGTCGAAGCGATAGCTTCGCAGTACGCCTGCGTGCCAACAGAGCCTGTGCAGAGCTACATCGCCGACTGCGAGATTTGCCGAGTGAGATTATTTTGATGGTACATAATTGCGAGTCGTATGTACTCTTTGAGAGTCCAGTCTGTGAATTCAGGGTAAGCGCGCTATTGCAAAGGCGCCTGTGGGGAAGCCCATTGTTGCGAAAGGGATCTGGGAACGTGTCGGAATTGATCTGTTTGATATGACGCCTCACGAGCACGACGGCTACAAATGGGTTTTCCACGCAAAAGATCATCTGTCGAAGTTCACTTTTGCGGTTCCACTGAAAAGCAAAACGGCTGCCGAAGTCGCACCGGCTATCCGCCAGATGCTCTGCCTGTATGGGGCCTGCAAGATTATCCAACACGACAGAGGTGAGACTGACAATTCACCGAGCAAAGTGTTGCTGTGAACAGGGGCGACCTTTAGGCAAAGAATTTGTGAATGCCGAGCTCAAGACGATGATACAGAACGACTTCCCCTCCATCAAGCTCATAGCTTCGCGACCTCGCCACCCGGAAACAAATGGTCTAATCGAGCGGGCGAACGGGGTTCTTCAAGCGAGAATAGGGTGTTGGATGAGAGCGTCAGGGCGGCGCGACTGGCCGACAGAACTGTCGGCTATCGTCATGAAGCGGAACTTGGAATGGTCGAGGACAATCAAGACAACTCCCTTCGCCATGTTCTTTGCAAGAAATCCCTACCTGGGGGGCACAGATTCCACTGCCGAAAGCGAAGCGGAACTGGACGAGAACTTCGACAATGACGTGGAAGAAGAGGTAGATCGGCCCCATTCGCACTGCCAAGACGCTTCCACCGCAGAGCAGGCGCGCCAAGCGGACTACCACCAGATGCATGAGGCAGTGGGCTCGACTCAAGGCAGCAACAATGGAAAGGAAGGGATTCCCTCCTGCGCAGCAATTCTCGCAAAGATGAAATCGGCTGGCTGCAGACGACTGATTCGGCAGATTCTGTTGGGCGAGACACCTTCGCACAGATATGATGAGTGGTCTAAGCGTTTGGTTGAGCGCCCACTCAGGAACAATCGCGACTTCCTTGAGTCGGGCGCTGCTCAAGCGCCGATGAATCCCATGTCACATGAGGTCTGGCGTACCATGATACATAGTAGCGTGACCATCATTCTGGACCGTTGAGCACATCTTTAATACAACTTCTAGGCCGACAAGTGCTTCGAAGTCGTTGCAAAAGCAGTCAAAGGAGTCAGAGAGGATGACCTCACCTACGTGAAAAGAAGAGCTTACATTGCTGCTGTCCTAATACCCGAAGTAATGACTCGTTCTGTCTACAACTCTTCAAATACACTCACACGTAAAGCTCGATTAACAGGCTGTCAAATATGCGCTTATGAGCCTGACCGGATGCTCGGACGCAGAGGCCGAACGGATCTTGCACACTGACACTACTGAAGATGCCAACGACTCGTTTGGCTGGGAAGAAACGTCTCCTTCACCACAGGTAAATACAGCTAGCAACAGTTGTTACAGCTAATGCACTTTGTAGTTGTGTACTTTGCAGCCCCTGTTGCCTACTGCCGTCATCGAGGGCGGACCCCCGTCAGTGGCGTCA
>JASAMZ010010175.1:2500-49303 GCA_030248115.1 Linhomoeus sp. GSCO2_2
CCTGTACGTATGTCAGCAATTACGCATGACCGCACAATGCTAGGGTGTGCTAGGGTGTAGTTATTCTGGCTCGTCAGCTTATTGTCAAAAGAAGGCACACACACACACACAGACTCACATCTGCGGCAAACTGATCCTAACTTGGCCCTTGTGCGTGACGTAAGCCAACGTGCTGTCATAGGGATTCTCAGGATTGGAAGTGTGCCGGACAAGATCGACTCTAAAATGACGGTGCAGCGAAGTGTAATTTTCCTCCTCTAATGTCGACCGCTCAGTTCAGCTCACGCCGTGTATGGAATGACATCCGGAATCCAAATGGCGCTGGCGACGATTTTCACCGATTCCAACCCTCCAAACTTCGCCGGGTCCCACCTGAGAAATTCGTCCGTCCAAACCTAAACTGAACTCAATTGAAGCGCAATTCGTCGTCCAGAAATTTGTCATGATGGCTAGCAAGTGGTATGCAGACCATAGAGTTCCAGAGCATCGTCTCTATCCTACCATCCTTCTCGATCTGCAACGGAAGCAAGAACGCGGCACTTCAGTTCAATAACGGTTTTGAAATTCTAAGCTACCGTAATACCACGTCGAGTAGATTGTAGAGCTCGGAGTCTAGTTCCACGCGCGTGGGCGTCGTTTCGTCCATTACTGGGCGCAGCGTGTTGTCGTAGCCGTCCAAAAGATACGCGACCAGGCGAGCCGTGCTCGAGTTTGAGGCCACTGGAATTAGAAGTACAGGTACAGGCACGTACTTGAAAGTTGCGGAAATGATCAAAGATTGGCAATGTGTGTTTTGTTTGGATACTATGCTTACCGTATTTCTTCGAATAGACCGATGTCAGAGGTGTACACGTGCAATTCTAGGGGGTGTCGGGTGCACAAGTGTCTTCCTAATGGAAGTGACAGTCGATTTTAAGTTATCGGTCTATTGAAAGAAGGACGGTAATTTGCTACGACTCCAGATCGGAGCGCGGAAGCGTTCCCCGTCATCCACGATGATCACTAATTGCAAAGTAATGATCAGACATGTCATTGTCTTTAAGGACAATTGTCTTAGACAATTTAACTCGTTTAAATTGTCCGACAAGACAAGACAATTTAGATTGTCCCGGGTCTTCGCAAAGACAAGACAAAGACAAGACAATCGGAACGAGCAGTTGGGACAAATAGGTAAATTGTCCTTAAATTGTCCTTAGATTGTCCTTTGTTGTATGGATCACAAACATCCAGTGTGGCGCAATTTTGTGTTGCGGGACTATTGATAGGACTCTAAGTGTAATAATCTGTGGATTTGTCTAGCGCTAACTTGTGTTGTTTGGGAAATATTAGCTCCGACTAGGTGAACATAACATGAACTCAGCACAGACACAACCCTCTCTGGGACAATTTAGGGACAATGTAGGGACAATTTAAGGGCAAGCCAAGACAAAGACAAGACAATTTATGATGTCGGCCGTAGGACAAAGACAAGGACAAGACAATTTAATATTTAGGGCCAAAGACAAAGACAAAGACAAGACAATTGGCAAAATCCTGGGACAATGGCATGTCTGGTAATGATACACTCCGAAATCGACTAACGATACAATCGCCGCCACAGACAATTACTCACAAATCCGATTATACTTAGGGTAGCACTAACGAGTGGCATGGGCTGTGGTTGGTTTGGCAAGCGCATCTAGCAACAAATACAAAATTTGTCAGAACTGCCGAAGCATGTATGGCACGATTTCGTCATTTCATCACTCACCCGAGCTGACACCCTCGAAGCAAACTGTTGCCGCAACGAAGACAACGTACAGTTGGTTACGCATCATGGTGTGCTTGTGTGTGTTTGAGCGTTTTATGAGCGAGTTTTTGCAAGTTGGTCGTTACGTGCACTAAACTGCGAACAAATGAGCGCATGCATCCCCAACTGCACGCTGCGCGGTTGACGTTTGGCGCACTCACACTGACTGTGTAAACGTGAACTGACACCCTCTGTTAGACGTTCTCTCGCGAAGCTATGCTGTTCAACTGCAACTAGGGGTTGCCACTACACGTCTCGAAATCGGCTCGACTCCAAATACGCATAGTGAAGAATGATTACTGCGTAACAAAAGGATAAGTTTCAAAGCATCAAGAAGAGGGCTGTGAGCATCCAATCGACAAAGGCGAACACCGAGCTCCAAGCCTTCCCCAGATATTCCACTGTAGGACTTTTGCTGAAGTAGGTAGTAGACAATATGGTAATTTTGTGTGAAAATATTCACAGCGTACGGCAGACTCCTGAACGGCTATGAGCGCACAAACAGAACAATACGTAACTGAACGAAGAACGAACATATAACGTATTGCTTGAGTTGTCAATGTGAGTACACTGAGGTGTATTCAGAGGCATGGGGGCAGGTGCGATAATAAATGCAGGCACTGGCAGGGGCACAGTCAAACGACTTTAGACCTATCTGAAATCACCTATGGGCTTAGCACAAGTATTGGGCAGTTAAAATCAGTGTATCTGAGGCACAAGAGTTAGTGCAACTTATAAAGTCAGGCATTGGCAGGGGCACAGTTTTCAATGACTTTTGATCTATCTGGTTCTCCTGGGCTGTTGTAAGCAGTGGCTGGGTGACACATGTCAGCATATTTGGCTCCTAAGTATGTGTAATCACCACAGGCTATAGGGTATAGCCTATCTCCTAGATGGGCTTAAGGCTCTAGTGCCGATACTGTATAGCGAACGCGGCGATGTCACTGAGCTTTAGATCAGCTTTACAGACAACCGTTTCGTGGGTATGGCTGCACATGGGATAGCATACTGTAGGTATAATATAGGGAGAGGGTATAGTACACTGCACTTCAGCTGTCACTTTGACTGGTCCACCGCTTTCAGTTTCTTCTTCGACCCCACCATCCGAGCGAAGTGGATCTTCTTGAGCAATACGTAACTGAACGAAGAACTGCAACATAAACCGATCGCTCATATTTGTACATAGTTCACTTCTGTGATTAATACGTCCAACACTGATGGGAATACGGATACCTACCATATAAGAAGAATTGTAGAGTACAAAATAGCGCTTCGATCGGTGCAAGAAAGGCTAGCCCAGCGTGCACCTACAAAAAGTTACAGCTGTTCAAAGTTTCAGTGATTATTCAGATATTCAGCCACGTTGACTCGGGAATACTCAATCGGCTCTGCTACCCAAGTTTGAAGCGCCATTTGACCAAAAGTTGACATGCATACACTTACCCCTCAAGTCAACACAGCGCACCCAGTGTCTCGCTTCAGACCCCAAACAAATACCCCAGTCTCAACCCAGTCTCACAACTTGGCGGTTTTGCACTTGAAGGCTTCGTATTCGTGCAAGGCTCAAGCGATGAGGCTGATTTTTGCTGTGGTGCAGGTGGCATGTGTCCACAAGTACCCCTGCAAATTTCAGCCATTTTGGTTGAGTGGTTGGCAAGTTATAGATTTGTGCAGATTTTTTGCGGCGTTTTTCAAAATTTCTTAAGGATTTGAAAAAGTAGGGTTCGGGAGAATGGCTACAACTTTTTGCTGCGTACCGCTAGAGAAGTGAAACTTTGCAGACATACTAAGGGCATGTCCCTCTACAATTTGCAGTTGGAGCGAACCAGATCGGCGGTCGTACGAAAAAGTCGATTTTTTTACACGGAGCGCCGTTTCTGTACGTGTTGCGTGTTTTCAGTGCGATACCTATTCCCCGTACCCACTCGTCAGCCGCTATCGAATGATACCCTACTTGACCACCTGTCTTGAACATGGTCACGGAGCGGGCCGAAAAACCTCCAGTCTCCATTATTTCTGGACAGACTTTAGTTTCAGTTTCTATGGTCACCCCTGGGCTAGGCTAATCGTGAATCTAATATGAATCACTACGTTTGACGTCTCCAACTAAACTGGCTGACTGCCTATATAGGTAATCGATCCGATTAGCTTGACTTACGAGCTATCACATACCTACCTATACAATATGGGTGCCTAAATGAACAATATGAAAAGTCGATAATCAATCAGGTTAGGCTAATGGTTGGGCTATTACTAGAACTTCTCTCTCTTTCTCTAACTAGACTGCTTACACTTCGGGTTGCCAAGACCAACCAACCTCGACTACCTACATACCTTTTTATCGGCATTTCACATGACAGGCCCTTTGAGAGAGTCGCGCTGGTTCGCGGAAGACATCGAGTTCAACCTGTACAGCGACCGGCACCACAAGCGCCAAGTGGGCAAGATCGTGCGCAAGTTCGAGTCTTTGAGAAAGGTGGGAGCTTGGCTTGGCCTTGGCGTGCTCGTGTGGCAATACCGCGCCTGAGCATTTGGCTGGGCGCTGTGCGTACTTGTAATAGCGTGGTGCACATGTCGCAGTTGTCCGCTCGCTAGTGAAAAGACGGATGCGTCCTTCCTGTGTCCGTGTCAAAGTCATCCCTATGACCCTATGTTGAAGTAGGACAAACTTTAGGCCATAACTCGTGAACGGTGCATCGCAGCAATATGCGGTAAATTGCGTTGGATGCGTTTTTTCGAGTTCTATCACGTGTTGAAATTTCGTCACAATTCGGAAAACTCGCATTGCGCCGATGCGTATTTTACATTTTGCGGATCTTTTCAACTGGGAAATCATGCATAACTTCCGAAATACTCATCCGATCTTCGCGCAACAAAGACCAATCTTCATGAAATCGTCTGGGAAATCTGCTGATGTGTCGATCTCCGCTGTAGCTCTTCTCTAGCGGCCGTACCGAAGAACCGCACGGATGCCATTAGATCCGCACAGATCCACCTGACGAACAGCAGGTTAAAGTGCTGTAGATGAGCTCACGTGACCTCCTGTGCTGTTTTGACTCTTAGTAAGGTTCTCCAAGTACCTAACAGACAAATTCCACCACAAAAGATATCGCATACAAGCTGCACAGACAAGTTAGTAGAGTGACCTTCAAAAGAAACTGAGACTCTGCCTCTCTGCAGAGGCGACATAATAAAGCTCCCTTAACCTCATAGTGTCAGCCATATTCTCAATTCAAGCAAATTGCAGCTTCAAAACGCAGTAAAACGCGCCCAACAAAGCTTTAAAGTGTGTTACTATTGCAGTATTCAACGCTTTCTCATGTAATTATCCCGTCAGACTGGCTAAATACACTGCACCCATTAGGAAAACTTTGTCACCACGTAAGCGCCCCGGGGCGCTTATGTGGCAGGCAAAACCTCGTGCAAAAATAGTGCCAAAAATCGCTTAATTTTAGTCAACAAGCTGTTTTAAAAAAGTTGAGTTGTTTTATTAATACAGAGTGGTTTGTGAGTGTTTTAAAGTGGAAGAGTAAAAGAGTGGATACTTTTGTAAAGTATTTAGAAGCCTTTCCGATACGACGCGCGCCCGCCCGGAGTCCACTATTCATGCGCTACTTCTGACACGCTCCTTTCTGAGAGGTTCTTGCAGGGTAACATTGGGATCGCCCGGGATTAATTTTTTGAGCAAGACAAACGCATTTCTGAGCGGTTGTTGCACGGCAACATTGGGATCGCCCGGGATTAATTATTTTTGCAGACAAAGTTGTTCGTAAGACAAGGGTTTAAAAAACAAAAGTATTTCTTTAGGAATGACCGTTCAACAACTGCCTCAACGTAAGCTTTCAAACGGTCGGACGAATGCCGCTCTACAACGTAAGACGAGCGAGTTAGGGCCCATTTGCTGTTTGAACCTTTGGGTTACTGTAGCTCGCGATATTCAAACTTTTGAGTTTCGACCAATAGAAGAACAAATGATCAGTGAGTCAAGAGCTATCCAGCAACTCAAGATCGTCTCTCTACGACGCACGCTGAGCGAGTTAGAGCGATTTTTATGCTAAAAACGCGAGAATGTCGCTTTTCGTGGTGCGTGTTTGCGTAATTAACAAAATTTTTACGCCAAGTAAAAGAGCACGTCGAGACCTTTTAGTTGACCCATCGGACGCCGCTCTACGACGTAAGACGAGCGTGTTAGAGCCGTTTTGCGCTTCGGACCTTCGGGTTACTGTAGCGCGCGCAATTCAAACTTTTGAATTTCGACTTCTCTTAACGGATTTATCAGTGTGCCGAAACCTATTCAACGAACTCAAGATCGTCTCTTTGTGACGGTAGACGAGCGAGTTAGATAAGTTTTGCGTTTCAAACCTTTGGGTTACTGTAGCTCCAGAAATTCAAACTTTTGAGTTTCGACCAATAGAAGAACAAATGATCAGTGAGTCGAGAGCTATCCAACCAACACAAGATCGTCTCCGTACGACGCACGCTGAGCGAGTTAGAGCGATTTCTGCGTTAGAAACGCGAGAATGTCGCTTTTCGTGTTGCGTGTTTGCGTAATTAACAAAAGTTTTAATGCCAAACGAAAGAGCACGTCGAAACCTTTTAGTTGACCTATCGCACGCCGCTCTACGACGTAAGACGAGCGAGTTAGAGTCTTTTCCGTTTTGAACTTCGGATTACTGTGGCGCGCGCAATTCAAACTTTTGAATTTTGAAACCTCTTAGCGCAATTCTCAGTGAGTCGAGACCTATCCATAAAGTCCAAGATCGCCTTCCTACGACTTTCCAATGCCCAGATCTGAGAGCGTTACGAACGGACGAACGAACGAACGAACGAACGGACGAAGAGCTCTCGTAGGGGTTCGCCCGGCTGAGGCCGGGCGAAAAAACGTCTAAAATATAGTGCCGCAGGCGAAAATTTTGCTATTTTCAAGGGCCGCAGGCGGAATATTTGCTTTTTTTAAGCGCCGCAGGCAAAAATTTTTGAAATTCTAGGGGGTAGTCTTTTGGGGAAGGCGTGAGGGGGGTACCTGCAGGGTGACCAATAGAAACTCATTTTAGTTTCAGTTTCAGTTTCAGTTAAAATTATGGTGCCGGCTGAGTTTCAGTTTCAGTTTCAGTTTCAGTTATGGAATCCGCGCGAGTTTCGATTCAGTAACTGAAACTAAGTTTCAGTTATTGAAGGTTCAAAAGTTACAACGAATTGCTCAAAATCATTCTTGTGGAATGATATTTAGCGGACAAAGAAGCGATTTCTAACTTTGGACGGCATCCTTGCATAGGTATTTGGACCTAAATTCGAACAAAACGCCTACATGTGTAGAAAATTCGGACAGAATTTTATGAGAATCTGCTGAAATTTTGTAAAATTTGACATTCAAATAACTGAAACTAAACTGTGAGTTTCAGTTTCAGTTTCAGTTTCAGCTATGGAATCCCCGCGAGTTTCGATTCAGTTTCAGTTTCAGTTAAATACCTGGGGGGGGGGGGGGGGGGAGAGGTACACTTTAGGCTAGGCGGGGGGGGGGGGGGTTGAACACACAACCGCCCTAAAGCGTACCTGTGTCTGACCCGCGCTGCTGCCAGCGCAGCTCAGCTCTAATCAGTTGGCAGCGGTTCACAAATCAATGGTTCCTTGAAATTTCGCCTTCTACACAGTACACAGTCACTTGGAGAAGTAGCGAAGGGGCAAAGGGTAGAGCGCGGTAGAGTGGCGGTGACGTGTGGTGGTCTGGTCATGCTAATGTGGGTGGTGCGCTATTTCTCAAGTCAATAACTGAGCGCCGCCAACCAATCCACGCCTCCTTCCTACCTACTACAGGAGAAGCTGAACGCCCAGACCTTCCAGCTGAAGATCCCAGACAACGCAACTGTGGAGGACCGCCTACTGATCATCGGAGCGGCTCTTCTGATCGAGTTCGTTTGCTACATGACGGATGAAAAGGCGGAACGCCGCAGCTCCATCGGCAAGCACAGCGTCGAGTACCCGCACAAGATCTTTTAGAAGATTTTCGATACAAAAATTGGACACTGTAGCTGTACAGGATACTGTAGCGCGGCAAGAGATAGGCGGTAGCAGTAGGTATGAGTGTTTGCGTGTGCGTAGCCTGTAGGTGTCTAGGTCAATGCTGTTTCCCTGTCATTTACTGGTGTACCGCTTGCGTAATTCACACCTGAGTGCGATTGTATCACTGCTTGTTTTCCTGAAATTCCACTCTTCGGAAAATGACTCAGCACAGGGTTGTTAGAAGGACTAGTGGCGACAAGTAGGTACATAAACAATCATCGATATCACAAGACCGCGCCATTCGTATCACCAGTGAATCAATATGCTATGCATCGCAGTATAGTGGCAAATCATAGATATGAGATCTCGCTTTGATGTTCTGCTATGTTATCACAATCAACAGTGTATGTACGTGCCTTCGGCAGAGTAGCGAGGTAATTGTGTACAAAAAGTGGATCACAAATGATAATGACACGTCTATGTAACTACATAATATGTTGATTGATCTCTCTAGCACACGCTTCCTACATACAGTATTCAAGCCACAGTCTCAACGATGTTGGCCGGGCTCAAGCGCGTAAGAGAGCTCCAAAAGTCTCTTTGTGTCGTCGATAACTTTGAAGTTTCTGAAAAAACCACTGTGTTGCGAACGCAGATTGCTGCCAATCCCTTAATTTGAATTTGGCGGGCTACCGTACCTGATGAGATGAAGCACCTCCGACCCTCGACCCTCCCGCGGTAGCGTTTCTGAAGTTTCGCAAATTTGAATAGATACGGTTATTTTAAATCTGTATGAGATGATAAAACTTTGTGAATTTAACTTACCAAACGGTCTAGACTTGCAGCGTCGGAAGACGCGCAATGTCTGCGCGACCATGTGCTGAAATTTGTGTTGATTTTCATAACTTTACTCAAAATTGTACAAAAAATGATTGAATTCTTACCATTTTCTCAAAATTCACCAGGCCATCAAAGAAGGTCTTGTTTCCCTCGTTGATAAAGGTCAAGTCTGAAACCACAAGTGAGTCTACTTTAGAGACTGCAGTCAGTATTGCGTCACACATTCACATTCTACCGTACCTTTTAGCAGAAGTGGAATGAACAGTATGATTGGAGGGTCCATTTTGGAGATCAACACTCTGTACGCCCTGTGGTTTCTCGAGGGGTCCAGAAGCGACTCGAAATCCGCGAACTGCCGCTTCAGTTTCGTTGGTACTTTCTGAAAAGTGCTATTGTGCGTAATCTGGCGTGAATTAGTCATTGCCATATTTGCCGACCTCCCACGTGGCGTGTAGTCTGCTAACCGCCACGTTGCTCAGTCCAAGCACCACGGCGAACACTGTCAAGAGGTCCTGTTGCGACTTGGCGCTGCAATGAGTATACTGCATGTAGAGAATTCAAACTGTAACATCGAAAGTTTGGCTCACTGAATGGCGATCTTGATGAACTTCTTCAGGAACTGAACCCTTCTGGCGAAGTGGCGACATAGGAGAACTTCAGTCATGGTCCAACACTGGATCTCGTTGAAACGGCGCACTAATAGGTCCAAATTCACTGGCATCTTGCCGGGAAAATGGTGCCTTCCGAAGCCCTGAAGAGAGCGGGATACTGTAGATCATTGATTCGAAGCGTCTGCGGACGCTACAAGTAAAGATCCGTTCGAGACCCACTTGGTACACAAGTTCGGACTCGTGCGTGGCGCTCAGAAGCTGCCAGTGGAAGAGGGCTAGCTGGTAGGCGATTTCAGAGGGATTCAGCAGTTCCAGCGTGGCGCCATGGATGCTCTCGGAGGGACCTTCTTGCTCTTTCAGTGGCACCTGGGAAATATCTCTTGAAATTCATATCAAATTTATGTTCAAATTTGAATTTAGACTGGACGTTTGTACCAAATTCTCGATCTGGTCAGCGAACACTGCGAACAGCCTTCCGTTCAAGGACAAGCCTGTGGGAACCGCTGTCTCGTGTGGCTTGAACAGTCGCTTCTCTGAAAGTTGTGCCATTTTCGTGCAAAATCCTGGCTAGATTCCAAGTTTCTAAACTCAAAATTCGCACCTCCATTCGACTTGACCTCGACCAACTCCACTCCATGGCCTGGGCCAAGACTGAGTTGGCGAGCTGCCACCAAGGCGACGTCTGCAGAGGTTTTGTCCAGACGCGATTGGACCACCCTGTACACGCCGTCCACGCTGTGGACCCGGAACACGCCTGCAAGGTACAGGTGGGGACTGCAATCTACAGAGGCTGTAAGTGGGAAGGCAGTGGGTGGAGGTGTGAGATTGGGAAGCGGTGCAGTGACTGCTGTCCAAGGAGCACAGCATACTCTTGGGTCAGGTCAACATAATACCTTCATGTGAGGCGACAGAATGTTGGGTTGTTGTTCAAGAGAGGGCATGCCCTCAGGGCACACGCCCATTGTCGTAAGCTGCCTAAAGTATGTAGCAGTAACAAGATCATCAGTGGGGCATTCCCTATTGGAATTGGCCTTTCTGGCCTCAGCTGCCTTCTCTGTTAAGAGTCTCAACAATCAGTCATTACAAATCATGCAATCAGCACATTTTGCATGGGTAATCCACCAGCGCAGCTACACAACCCTCTGAACCTCTGGCCCACTCTGTGACTCACACGTGTCACTGGGAAGCACTGGCTGAGGAGCCGGCCCGTCCGCTCTCAATACGTCGCAGTCCATGACGACCATGGGAGGGCGGCTGAAGCTGGCCATGGCTCGACTCTTCAGCTCCCTCAGAGCCTGCACTTGCCTCAGGCAGAGTGCCATGGCGTTGGGAACACGGCCGCTGTCCTCCAGCACTGTGCAGTAGAGCTCCTGAATGGGGGACAATGTGTACATTGGATTGCCAAAAAATTCTTGGGGGGGAGGATTGCACTAATATTGCGCGTTGATGGGGCAACGGACAGCACTATCGTAAGCGCATGGTCGCAGATAGGCCTTGGCCTATCGGCAAACACTTTCAATGTAGATAGAAGTGTTTGGTCGGATTGCACCAGAATGGCGCGCTGCTGGGTGATATCGTAGGCGAATGATCGTCGATAGGCTAGGCCTATCGGCAAACACTTTTCCATTCCTCTTATCCAACAGATCCTGCAACTTGTGACCATCTCACGCGCACACGTGCCTCAACAAAAGCCGAAGCGACAGGGTCCTGGAAGAAGGCCAGTCCCACAGAACCAATCCACAATTGAAGAAAGGTGACTACACGCTGCTTGTGGGACACTGACAGGGACTTGGGTTGGCCCCTGGCGACTGGCACAGGGCCGTCGAAGCTTGCCCTGACCTGAAATTGTAACAATGAGTTTTCCGGTTGGGAATTCAAAACAGCACACAAACCAAATCTCTCACCAAGCAGCCCTTCTGATAGTAGGCCTTGAGGCAGTCGCACAGCTGGTTGCTGGGCATGAATATCTGGTGGGTCAGCAGAAAGTCCTCCAGTATCATGTCTCCTGTGGCGTGAATGTCCCGATGGGAGTCCACTCGGGTCTCCAGAATATACTCGACCAGTTTCTCCGGGCGCGCCGCCATGACAGAGTACCTGAAGTACCGTAAATACTCTAATAAGCCCCCCCCCTCGAATAAGCCCCCCCCCCTCCAATAGTACCCCCCCCCCCCTAGAGGGAGGTTTAAAAAATAAGCCCCAACCCCTCCAATAGTACCCCCTACCTTATGTACTATAGTACATGTATGTGTACTATAAGGCATACTGTATGCATGTATACTGTACTATAGTACTACTACAACTACTATATGTAGTAAATATACCCTTAGTACATGCTATGTTAAGGATATTCAGTGCCTGGAAGGTATATTCTGTATGGCATACATACATTTTGTGTACCTTGGGTCTCTGGAAGAGGCCCCCCCCTAGAGGGGGGTTGAAACAAACTTAGAGTAAAAACTGGGTACCCGATGATGGTTGATTGGCATTGTATAGTGTGTCGTGCATTTGAGGAGTATATTCCATAGAGTGTCAGAATAGTAAGTTGAGCATTTCTTCGGGGAGTATCGCCGCAGTTACATCGAGTTTCCTGAGAAAGTTTGTTGTGCCATTGTTGGGTAATCGATGCCTGTAAGGCGCCTTGGTGGGTACTGATCCATAAATGGATCAGGAATGTTCGCCGCAGGTTCACTTTGGAATGAAGAGGGTCTAAATGGGACGACGTCCTTTTCTTTTGGGTCACAAATGCGGACGGTTACGGTGCCTTTGCTGTAGATTGCAGAACCGCACAGTGAACAGAATTGCCGCGTTTCGTCTTCGATTGAATAGGTGGCAAAAACATACATTGCCGGACACATCCATGGAAAAATATTGCTAAGTTTTAGCCATTTGAATTGCCGAAATTTGCCATGTTTGAAAAAAACCTTGAAAATATCCCTAATTTCGTGAATTCTAAAATCTGAAACTGCTGTATAATTACTTGACATATTACGCCCGATTGATCCACGAAAGATATTTTGAATTTTAAGTTGTATGAAATTGTCGAAATTTGGCAATTTTGAGAAAAACCTTGAAAATATCCCTAAATTCCTTAATTATAAAATATAGAACTATTTGCTAAATAGTTGGCAGACTATGCCCGACACAACCATGCAAAGACATTCTGAAATTTAAGCTATTTGAAATAGTCTAAATTTGGAAATTTTAACAATACCCTTGGAAATGTACGTAAATTCGTTAATTTTAAAATCCGAAACTATTTGTTAAATACATGGCAGACCATGCTCGACACTTCCGTGCAAAGAAACTTTGAAATTTAAGCTGTTTGAAATTGTCGAAATTTGGGAATTTTGACAAAAACCTTGAAAAATCCCTAATTTTGTTAATTATAAAATCTGAAACTATTTGATAAATACTTGGCAGACTATGCTCGATACATCCCTGCAAAGAAGTTTTGAAATTCAAGCTGCTTGAATTTGTTGAAATTTCGGAATTTTGACAAAACCCTTGAAAATATCCCTAATTTCGTTAATTATTAAACCTGAAACTATTTGATAAATACTTGGCAGACTATGCTCGACACATCCGTGAAAAGAAATTTTGAAATCTAAGCTGTTTGAAATTGTCGAAATTTGGGAATTTTGACAAAAACCTTAAAAATATACCTAATTTCGTTAATTATATTCGCTGAAACTATTTGCTAAATACTTGGCAAACTCTGCTCGACACATCCGTGCAAAGAAGTTTTGAAATTTAAGCTGTTTGAAATTGTCGAAATTTGAAAATTTTGACAAAAATCTTGAAAATATCCCTAATTTCGTAAATTCCAAAATCCGAAACTATGCCACAAATTCCATATTCCACAGTAGTATGCCCTCTCCATTTCAGCAAAAACTTTGCCGATACGACTTGTAAATAAAAGTGTCATTTTTGACATTTTCGTATTTTAATTGTAAATATCTCGAAATAGCGAAATTAGCAACAGAAACGGACAACGGCACGTTACTCAGCGCATTCGACTCCATCGGATGGCACCAACCGTCGTGTCTAGTTGTTCCGGACACACACAAACACACAAACACACACACACAAACGAACAGACAATAGCGTCCGTATATATGTCACAGGCCATGGCCGTCTTCAGGCCATCGCCGTCTAGACGGCTTTGGCCTGGTCGATCAGGCCATGGCCGTCTTTTCGAGCAGAAGACGGCCATGGCCTGATGCGTCAGGCCAACGCCGTCTAGACGGCCGCGGCCTGATCGACCAGGCCAAAGCCGTCTTTTCCTTTCTCTGTTCGTTTCCGACCTAGTATATTCCTTCCAGTTCAGGCTATGCTTAGGCTCGCCCTGCGCCCACAATGCACAAGAGTCAGTCGGCGTCGCAGTCTGGCGGGTCGAATCTTAGGCTTAACGCGACCGGTGACCGACTTCAGGGCGCGCGGAGCGCGCCCTGAAGTTGGTGGTCGCGCTAAGCCTCAGTTGAGACCCGCCAGGCGCGACGCCGGCCGAGTTTTAGTGCAAACTGCGAGTGGAATAAACACTCCTCCATCTACTTCACCTCCTGCTTAGGCCTGCTGTGCCCCTTCCCTACAAGCGCTTGTAACAGCTGACACTATTAAAGACGGCTACGGCCTGGTCCATCAGGCAATGGCCGTTTTTTCGAGCAGAAGACGGCCATGGCCTGACGCATCAGGCCATCGCCGTCTAGACGGCCGCGGCCTGATCGACCAGGCCAAAGCCGTCTAGACGGCGATGGCCTGAAGACGGCCATGGCCTGCAACATATATACTCGCCGCCCTGGGGGGCGGCGAAAAAATAAGCCCCCGGGGGCTTATTAGAGTATTTACGGTATGTATCCCTTTATGAGCGATTGGACAGATATTGTGTTCAAAGCGGCCTGGGACACCCAGGTTACGCGGTGTCCCAGGCTACTTGGATTTAGGTACTGTAACTTCTGGTGGAGGGGGGCAGTGAAGGAAGGGACGCGCCCGCAACTTTCGCTCCGCTGAACCGACTTTCACCAAATTTGGAATTTGATCTAATTGTGATAGAGTCCTTTAGTATGCCAAATTTCAACCGATTTCGTTCCGTAGATCCTGAGAAACAAAATATATCGTGATGAATCTGCCCTTGCCTTCGCTGCCCTCCGCCGGAGATTACGTAACCCAGGTAACCTGGGACACCGCGTAACCTGCAGTTACGGTAACTCCAGCAACATTTCATTCATAAAGGGGTATGCACCAACAGTGTGTTGGCTCATGGGGTTGTTTCTGATGGCTGATACTGTTACTGCAGGTTAGTGATGGCAATTTCCAAAATTTAGAAACTGGGTAAAAGTGAATTTACCCCGTTTTTTCGCCCGGCCTCAGCCGGGCGAACCCCTACGAGAGCTTTTCGTGCGTGCGTGCGTCCGTTCGTTCGTTCGTTCGGAACGCTCTCATATCTCGGCGTTGGTAAGTCGTAGGAAGGCGATCTTGGGCTTTATGGATAGGTCTCGACTCACTGAGAATTGCGCTAAGAGGTTTCGAAATTCAAAAGTTTGAATTACGCGCGCTACAGTAACCCGAAGGTCAAAACTGAAAACGGCTCTAACTCGCTCGTCTTACGTCGTAGAGCGGCGCGCGATAGGTTAACTAAAAGGTCTCGACGTGCGCTTTCGTTTGGCATTAAAACTTTTGTTAATTACGCAAACACGCAACACGAAAAGCGGCATTCTCGCGTTTTTAACGCAGAAGTCGCTCTAACTCGCTCAGCGTGCGTCGTACGGAGACGATCTTGGGTTGGTTAGATAGCTCTCGACTCACTGATCATTTGTTCCTCTATTGGTCGAAACTCAAAAGTTTGAATTTCGGAAGCTACTGTAACCCAAAGGTTTAAAACGCGAAACTTACCTAACTCGCTCGTCTTCCGTCATAGAGAGACGATCTTGAGTTCGTTGAATATGTTTCGGCACACTGATAATTCCGTTAAGAGAACTCGAAATTCAAAAGTTTGAATTGCGCGCGCTACAGTAACCCGAGGGTCCAAAACGCAAAACGGCTCTAACACGCTCGTCTTACGTCGTAGAGCGGCGTGCGATAGGCCAACTAAAAGGTCTCGACGTGCTCTTTCACTTGGCGTAAAAATTTGTTAATTACGCAAACACGCACCACGAAAAGCGACATTCTCGCGTTTTTAGCATAGAAATCCCTCTAACTCGCTCAGCGTGCGTCGTAGGGAGACGATCTTGGGTTGGTTGGATAGCTCTCGACTCACTGATCATTTGTTCTTCTATTGGTCGACACTCAAAAGTTTGAATATCGCGAGCTACAGTAACCCAAAAGTTCAAAACGCAAAACTTCTCTAACTCGCTCGTCTTCTGTCGTAGAGAGACGATCTTGAGTTTGTTGAATAGGTTTCGCCACACTGATCATTCCGAATGATATGTCGAGATTCGAAAGTTTGAACTTCGTGAGCTACAGTAACTCAATCGGCCGTAACTCGCTCGTCTTACGTTGTAGAGCGGCATTCGTTCGACCGTTTGAAAGCTTACGTTGAGGCAGTTGTTGAACGGTCATTCCTAAAGAAATACTTTTGTTTTTTAAACCCTTGTCTTACGAACAACTTTGTCTGCTAAAAAAATTAATCCCGGGCGATCCCAATGTTGCCCTGCAACAACCGCTCAGAAATGCGTGTGTCTTGCTCAAAAAAAAAATTAATCCCGGGCGATCCCAATGTTGCCCTGCAAGAACCCCTCAGAAAGGAGCGTGTCAGAAGTAGCGCATGAATAGTGAACTCCGGGCGGGCGCGCGTCATATCGGAAAGGCTTTGAAATACTTTACAAAAGTATCCACTCCTTTACTCTTCCACTTTAAAATACTCACAAACCACTCTGTATTAATAAAACAACTCAACTTTTTTTAAAACAGCTTGTTACCCAGTTTTTAAAACTGGGTAAAACTGAGTACCCTGTTTATTAACCTGTACATATCGCCTGCACTCGCCAACCGCAAGCAACTACATATCTTCGCACAGGAGTTTGGAAAGTTTGCACACTCGACGGCGTTCGCTATACTTGGCAAAAACTCGAAAACAACTAATCCGTTCGGTTGTCACAGCCAACCTTGGCACTTCGGCTTGGCCTGTACAATCGTCCGCCAACAAACAGCCAACTCTGTCTGACTTTGCCAATTTGCTCAGTTGACTGATTTGGCTCATTCGACCAATTAGTGACTGCGTCCATCTTTGTCAAACGTTGGGCAACACACGTGTGTACGCGCGTGTAACAACACAACTCTGTTAGCGCGCGTAAAGTGCGCGGCGACAACGCACCAGAACTTTGTTTTTTCGCCGCGCCTCAGCGCGGCGAGGTGTATATGTGACCGGGAGAACCCGTCTTCAGTGAAAACTCGGATATCCGGGTTTTCACTGAGTTGGTTAGTGAAAACCCGGATATCCGGGTATTCACTGTTGAGTTAGTGAAAACCCGGATATCCGAGTTTTCACTGATCGGTTAGGGAAAACCCGGATAATTCTCCGATATGCTCAAAATCGCGCAATACACTGCTATAACTATATTTCTATTGCCTGTAGGCCGTTTGGTTTCTTCCAAATCAGGCTATGCTTAGGCTCGCCCTGCGCCCACAGTCCACAAGAGTCAGTCGGCGTCGCAGTCTGGCGGGTCGAAACTTAGGCTTAACGCGACCGGTGACCGACTTCAGGGCGCGCGGAGCGCGCTCTGAAGTTGGTGGTCGCGCTAAGCCTCAGTTGAGACCCGCCAGGCGCGACGTCGACCGAGTTTTAGTGCAAACTGTAAGTGGGATAAACACTCCTCCATATACTTCGCCGCCTGCCTGCTTAGGCCGGCTGTGCCCCCTCCCTACTAACGCTTGCGACAACTTTCAGTCTCGTGCAAGCTGTAGGCGGGCTGCACATTCCCTATACTTCGCCCCGTGTTGAACCAGACGTGCCAATTGGCCGCAAATCATGCGAAGATTATGCGCATTGTGAAAGGGACGGTTCGGCAAGGATGTAAGGTATTGCTAAGATCGCACGTTTCGCACTCCACGACGTTTGTTTCGCGCAATAAACAGCGCGATTTGCCATTCAAAAGCTCTTGTTTCGTCAGCAGTGTTGAAAACTATAGAAGGGTCGTTTCTAGGCTATTTCTTAGAAAAGATTGATGAAAACACAGGCATCATGATTTTCACGATCCTCTCACGAAATCTCGCACATCCGGGTTTTCACTTTTCACTAAACTTTCAGTGAAAACCCGGATAATTTACATTATCCGGGTTTTCACTAACCCGTCAGTGAAAACCCGGATATCCGGGTTTTCACTAAGTCGACCAGTGAAAACCCGGATATCCGGGCTTTCACTGGATCCGGGTAGTCACGGTAACATATATGTCGTAGGGCTATCTGCAACCCAGGGCTATTCGCAACCATAGTACTAAGAGAACGCGGTCGTCAGTAGCCCTAGGGCTATCGACGACCGCGCGCTTTCGCCCTCCTCCATCTGATAAGGGTGTCCCTTCGCGGCCCGTTAACCCTTCTGCCATAAGCTGGCTTCAACACATCCATGTTCATTTCAGCTGTGTTGCTGTGTTGTGGAAGCCAGACTGAAGACGTTTGAGTAAATTTGCGTTAGTCAAAATCGCATTCCACTCCAGGCGAGAGATGTTGGCGTTGTTTTGTTGAACGACAACCTGCCACCAAATGAGAATCTACCGCCAGTCATAATAGGGTTGTTTGCCTTCTGTAGTACTGTTTACCAGGTTCTTCCGTTAGGAACTCCACCGAAGGCGGCCGTTTGATCGCCTCAATCTGCAAATTGCAGTGTGTAGCTGTTGCAATGCACTCCGTGTAGTTCACCCACAAGCGTCATTCTAGTAAGCACTGCGATAATATGTGACCGCCAAACTTGCCAATTGTTACGTCGGTGTTGCTTTCTCTCGCTGAGGAAAACGCCCTCGTTGAATTTTCGCGATTTCTTTGCGTGCAATATAGTCAACTTGCTGTGGGTTAACCCATAGTGAACATTGATGTGTTGAAGCCAGCTTACCGTAAATCCTCCAATAAGCGCCCCCCCTCGAATAAGCGCCCCCCCCCTCCAATAAGCGCCCCCCCTAGAGGAAGGGTGAAAAAATAAGCGCCCCCCCTCCAATAAGCGCCCCCCTTTTGGTAGTACCAGCAGTACTAGCACTACCATGTGTGGTCTGTGACCATTGCTAACACAAGATTGGGCTACATACCATGACAGCACTACTACTGAATTCAGGTATTCTGATCAAAAGCTGTACAGCTTCAGCTTCAAATGTATGCAGATGTGCGCAATAATGTGACAACAACGGGGAATTTTGGTGAAATTTTGGCACTCCGGAGGGGTCGAGTTAATAAGCGCCCCCCCCTCGAATAAGCGCCCCCCCTCGAATAAGCGCCCCCCCCTCCAATAAGCGCCCCCCCTAGAGGTAGGTTGAAAAAATAAGCGCCCAGGGCGCTTATTGGAGGATTTACGGTATGACAGAAGGGTTAACGGGCCGCGAAGGGACACCCTTATCAGATGGAGGAGGGCGAAAGCGCGCGGTCGTCGATAGCCCTAGGGCTATTGACGACCGCGTTCTCCTAGTACTATGGTTGCAAATAGCCCTGGGTTGCAGATAGCCCTCGACATATATATACGGATGACAATGTCTGTGTGTGTGTGTGCGTGTTTCCGTCGCACCGAAGTAAAACATATGACATATGTGGTCAAGTAGAGTCGATGTCGCTGAGTACGGATCCGATGTCCGTTTCTGTTGCTAATTTCGCATTTGCGAGATATTCGCAATTAAAATTCGAAAATGTCGAAAATCGACTTTTTCGTCTGATGCGCTAGCCGCGCAATTTCTTCAGAAATGGAAGGAGCATGGACCGCGGATAATTTGTAGCACAAAAGAAACTTTTTTGCAAATGTGGAATTTAATAGAAATACGCAATTATTTGTTAAAATTGCATAAATTGACTAAAATACAACGTTATTTATTGACGAATGTGAATGCAGAAATGGAAAGGTCGTATGCCAATAAGGATTTGTGACATAGTTTTGCAGTTTTTAAAAATTGCAATTGCGAGATATTTTCAATCAAAATACGGAAATGTCGAAAATCGACTTTTCCACCTGATGATATTGGGGCGAAATTTCTTCAGAAATGGAAAGAGTATAGACTGCGGATAATTTGTAACGCAAGAGAAATTTTTTGCAAGATTGAAATATAATAGGACGTGATTATTTTTCGCAATTCCATAAATCAACAAAATTGAACGTTGTTTTTTGACGAATTTGAACGCAGAAATGGCAAGGCCATACGCCAATAAGAATTTGTGACATGGTGTTGCATTTTTAATAAATTCCAATTTCGAGATATTTAGAATTAAAATTTAGAAAAATGTAAAAATCGAGATTTTCGTCTGATGGCCAGAACAGCTGTTTATTGATGAATTTGCACTCGGAAACGCAAATGCCTACGCTGAACACAGGAATTCGCTCCCACGAAACTTTTGGCAAGTTTTTTTGTTGGATGTGACGTTTTCACGCAGGTAGGAAACATCAGATAAACGGCGTCGTATCATGCCGATAACATATAGCGAACGCGGCGATATCACTGAGCTTTAGATCAGCTGTACAGACAACCGTATCGTGGGGACAGCTGCACTTGGCATTAAGGTACCCATTCTCAAGACACTTTCTCCAGATGCGGCTAACGATGTGTACAAAGTTCACTATACTGTTCACCAAAATTTGACAGACACAAAGTATAGGTTGAACTTTTTACACGCACAGCTTGTTTCGCTCGGCCTCAGCCGAGCGAACCCTATCAAGAGCTCGGCGTGCGTACGTACGTACGTGCGTACGTACGTACGTGCGTACGTACGTGCGTACGTACGTGCGTCACGCTCGCTTCGGGCTTAATAACTCGCTCGTCCGACGTCGTAGGAAGGAGTTTGAGACATCGTCGAGTAGCCCGCAGACTCCTCTAGCCACCTGAGTGGTCGAAACCAAAATAAGTTTTCAAACTCGCGCGCTACAGTATCCCAAAGCGGGGTCCATTTTAAGACAAAAGTTGACCGAATCTAGTCAAACCGCATATCAACGTGAAGCGCTCGAGCTCCTGAGCACGAATCCGACAACAGAAAGTTTCAAAAGTTTAAACAGAGAGCTACAGTAACCAAAACGCGTCGAAAACTGGAAACGACACGCTTGCTTCGGGCTTAATAACTCGCTTGTCTGACGTCGCTGGGTTGAGTTCGACACATCGACGGGTAGCCCCCCTCGGACTACTCTCGCCATCTGAGTGTTCAAAACTAAAATAAGTTTTCAAACTCGCGCGCCACAGTATCCCAAAGTGGGGGTCCATTTTAAGACAAAAGTTGACCGAAGCTAGTCAAATCGCATATCAACGTGAAGCGCTCGAGCTCCTGAGCACGAATCCGACAACAAAAGTTTCAAAAGTTTAAACAGAGAGCTACAGTAAGCAAAACGCGTCGAAAACTGGAAACGACAGGCTTGCTTCGAGCTTAATAACTCGCTTGTCTGACGTCGCTCGGTTGAGTTCGACACAACAGCGGGTAGCCCTCGGACTACTCTCGCGAACTGTGACGTCGAAATAATAACAAGTTTTAAAAATTGCGCGCTACAGTATCCCGAAGTAATGTCCGCGAAAAGTCAAAACTTCATCGAACCTGTCGAATCGCATATCCCAAACCGCGTCGGCAATGACATAAATGTCACTCCCATTTATATTGATATACCACTAATATTTGCCGGTAGGCCCACTTATATTGTACTAAACTTGTCGATCTTATACTATATAGTGATGTCGACCAACTACTAAATCTGCACTACCAATATGTTGCACGCTGTTGCTACCTCGTCGTCCAGTTTCGAGAAGCAGCATCAAGCCACGGTGTGTAATACTATACATGTGTGATATGTTGCCCAATTATTGATATATGTCTTGGCAGTGTCATTCGGTTGAATGGTGGCCACGATATGCAAGGTAGCATTTGATCATTCCATACAGTCCCCCATACCATGAAGAATATTCTCAGCAGCATCAGTACATCAGAGGCACTCGGAACACAATCAATATGTCATGACTACATTTGAGTGGTCGGCCAAGAATGAGAAGTAAGAGCCGGAGACACAGATATACCACTGCACAGAAGTCACATATTCCAATCCAATTCTTCGATGTTGTGGAAAACCTCCCAGCAACAGCGCTTACTATTGACGCATAGAAACAAGCCACAGATGTAGCAGTATGAGTTGACTCTAGAGGAGCACACACCACATAACCGTCGCTTCTTCCAGAACCTGAACTCGTGATACAGCGACCGGTCCAACCTTTCCTCTTCTACCTCCTCCCTACGGCGCTTCCTAGGGGGCTTGGAGGGAAGGTCATCGTAGGTGTAACTGCGCTTCTTCGCTACCACTACTGACGATGCATCTGACGGAGCTCTGTTGACTCGCTCGAGAGATGATGCCAATTCCATGGCTTGCTCGTAGAACATGACTTTCGCCATGTAATTTCGGAAGGTGGGATTGAACTCTCCGTAGATGATGCCGGCATTCTTGAGGTGCCAGTCTGATGACTGAATGATGACACCACTCAGGAACCACCTTTTGGAGCGGTGGTGCTGCTTCCGGGATGCCAACTGTCTGTCACTGAAACATGGACAATGTTAGCGTATATACTGATCGAAACATAAACATGTTATACTTCATGTCCACTCCTCCATATGTGTTGCTGTATCTTCCCAGCATGTCTGGTCTCATGAGGCAGACCCTGTAGCAGGTCCCAGTTGAGGTCTTCCCCTTCCGGAATACTGGCTGGCAGTTGGGTGTAATATCAGTGCAGGCTGACAGGATAACCACAAAGGCATTGTCCATCCAGCCCACGCAGGTCAACCCACCTATGGAGTAGTTCATAATCATATAATTAATGTAATAGCAAATGACCGATGTTGAGTGGTACACCATTCCAACCGTAGTTGCTGTGCAAGTACTTGTAGTCCCCTCTTTTGAGTCCCTTCTTCTTGAATGTTGGCAGCAGCTTCCTCTGTCCAGACCGAAGCGATCCGTGCAAGAAAGTGTATCTGGACTTTAGGCCAATCGCCAATTCAACACTCGTATAGTATTTGTCGACAGTGACCTAGAACAGTCATCCCTGATTGCTGTAGTGAGTGTCTTATATGATCAACTCACACAAAAGCCTTGGTCCAGAAAGTTGAAAAGCCCGTCGGCACTGTCACCAGATAGAATACTGTAGACTGTGGCCATGATGGGGCCCCAATAATCCTCATGGGGCTCTGGCTGATTGCTGTGCAATTTCACAGCATAGACATACCCTGTCTCTGGGCAGCACAGGGCATAGAACTTCAATCCCTCCTCAATGGGCTTGCCCTAAACATTGTTATAAATAATCCACAACAACAACTATCAGTCACCTGGCTGAAGGCTCACTTTAATGACAACGACCATGCAGCTCTTGCCCTGAAGTTGCACACAGTTGGATCAGGAACTTGTTGAAATACAAGTGAACATCAACACCTCAAATTGCGTCATCTCCTCGTCTAGGCTGATATATCTCTTCGTCGGCATTCTAACCTTTTGAAACCCTTTGACGCAGTCGTCGAGGAAGGTTTTCACCTTATAGAGCTTGTGAGTAGGGTCAACACTCTGACTGTCTGCAGGCGTGTAGACTCTCAGACAATTGTAGATTGCACAAAACTGCTTCCCTCTAATCCCGATTTCTTTGATCACTGGGTCGGGGTTCTTCTTGGAGAAATAGGAGACCAAACTGCTTTGTCTCGCTTCATCCATGCGTGCCAGCACAGCGAGAAAACGCAGCATTCGGGGCCTGTCCATCTCGATCCATTTGCCCGTATACCAGCACCTTCCATGGTAATTCGTGCACCTGATGATTCTATCCAAGCATTCTCCATAGCTGGTCAAGTATATGGATAGCAAACGGTGCCTGAACATGTTATGCAACAGTCTACCAATACCAATGCATGAAGTACCACCATAAATATTACTACATACAATACTGTTATCCATGTATACACTAGAAGGTATTGTATGCATGCTTATATACTTACTGGGAGAAATCCATCTGATTGCCCCGCTTGAAGGTGGGCTTGAACTCTGAATTAGTTGGTTTTGAGAAGGCACCTTTTTCCCACTCGAATCCATTTGGCACTGGTTCCATCAGCTTGTCAGCATCTGGGTCACTAAGAACCTAAATCTATCGTCAATACTGATGTATACCACATCGAACGGGCTGCCACACTAAACCTTCTTTGTTGTCCTATCGGCAATTTCAAAAGCCGACTCCTCCTCTGCGCTTTCTTCAGAGTCGGATTCCACTGACGAATCGACATATTCTATCTCTACCTTGGTCTTCTTTCCCATGACTAAGTAGTGGCTCGTCTTGTACTCCACTGTCTATGACCACGAATTGTGATTTCTAGTATACACGATTCAGAAGACTAATAGAAACCAGTTGGCTGCTCAACTCATCACCACCAATTGCATCGTTCACGGGTACTTCATCATCAGTTTACTAGAGTGGAGTACCAATGGCCAAGCCACAAAAATCGACAAAGGAAACACTCAAAGCTCGACGAAAGAAACCGACAGAAACACAGGACGACAGTAATCTATGAAGGTAAGCTGGATGTGAGAAGCGCATTGTGCCAGATTGGATTGCGACGAAATCTATCACTATTCGCTACGACGCTTCGAGGCATTCTTCTGCTTCCACATTTCGACAACTCTCTTGTTCATTCTCTCCGTTGGATTATTGAAGTATTTGCTCTGAAGGTATTATCGCATGTCAGTATTGATATTTATCATTGACAAATATGCCTACAATGTATGTACTGAAGAGGCACTGCTCGCATTGTCGTCGTACTGGCTGGAAGACTCCTCTTCATCCTCTTCGTCGTCTTCATCAGATGAGATGTGGGCGCGCCTCACTTTCGGCTTGGTCTTGCTGTCTGCAGTCGACTTCGACTTGTCCACGGTTGACTTCGACTTGTCAACTGGACATTTGTACAGATCATGGAAGCGCAGAAGGCTATACATCTATATCAGTAGAGACAGTGTATACAGCCATCAAAATCCACCTTCGTCTCCACCAGGGGTCTTGCCCTTCTTGGGTGAGTCTTCCTCTGAGGCATCGCTACCACTGCTGTCGCTGCTCTCGTCGGGGTAGGGGCGTCCCTCCACTGGGTACTTGCGCAGCAGCGTGGAGACTTTTGGCCTCCTCCTGACAATCATTTGCATTGATCAACACGCACCCACACTGCTGTATAATTATATTTACACACTTGCGCTTTCTCTTGGCCTTGCCTTGCGCAGACTGCTCCGCATCTGAGGAGTCCACGTGGTTGTCGAACGGCATTTCGCTGCCATCTAACAATGTTGCTCATAAGTATGGATGTTGACATGTAAAATGGCACATACATTAGGTGAACTAACCCAGGTTCTCTTCCTTGACCAGCTCTTCTTCAGGAGGGTCGTCCTGCTCCACGAAATCCATCTTCTTCTGAATCCTCGACTTCAATTTCGTCTCTTTCGCTTTGGCCGCTTTACTATGCATGTTCAGCTGAACTGTTACGATAGTCGAGTCCAGCAATCCGAACATCTGCTCTTCGATCTTCTTCTTCTTTTGCTCCTTCTTGCTCTGCTTCTGTAATGTAGTCAAAGATGTCTCCCATGTTATACAATAATATAGTTGAAAACAGCTCGAGTATGTATCAATATTGTGCATACATCTTACGACCACACCTTGACTGCATCCAGCTCTTTCTGGAACTCCTCTTCCAACTTCGAGTACTCCAAACCCAATCGGAAGGCCGCTTGGAAGAACATGGGCTGGCGAGAAAGCAGCTCCTCATAGGAAAGCTTCTTGCAGCCATGGGGTTTATTGGGCTTCCACCCTGAACATTGGTGTATGTGGGCCATTCAAGAGATGTTAGTACAGCAAGAACTAATGCACTATTGCACCGTTGTGGTAGAATGGCCCATACTTGGACACCCCTTCCATGAATAGGTAGCAGCAACCAGTGGTCATTTCTTTTGTAGCAATCTTCTTCTGCCCAATGCCGCTGTCACGCCACTCCTTGTAGTCCTCGCCGATGCTGTTTTCTGGGCTGCTCAGTATTTCAGAGACGCACTTCTCGATAGAGAGAAGGGCGTTCTTTCTGATGACGCCCGGTAGCTCAAACGCCCCTTCGGTTCTGAGATCGGACCCCCTCTCTTTGCCAAAGGTGAACAAACGACCGCCCTTGATGAACAGCAACTGGTAGGGCCGTCGCACCTGTATGTGGAATAAGCAGTGCAAGTCACTAAAACATGGATATTTTCCACGTACCTGCTTTGTCGCTCCTCTCTTGTAGTCCTTTGCCAGTCTGTAGGCATTTATGTGAGCAGAAGCACTCTCCTTTCGCTTCCCCGTTTTGCTAGCAGCTACAGCGGAACTCATAGGCTGCCTTTTGTGTCTGCGATCGACTGGGCCTATTTTGCTCTTCGTTTCCTTCAGTTCGTTGTTGAGTTCCATCAGGGTTTCCTGAAAACCCTGGTGACGTCAACATTGCTATAAACATTGCGTTGGATTGAAGTGAACTGTGAAGAATGACCCACCGCCATAGCCTCGTTGGCCGCTCGCAGGCGCTCCACTTCCTCTATCTTCCGCTCCAGTTTCACCTCAACATTGATGCTTTCGGCGGTTTTATCTTGACCCAGTTTGGTCATCTTGTCCAGCTCCTACAATAAGGACTATGCTACCAATGCGTCGTCACAGACTTCAGTGTTAAATATAGTGATAGCGAAGGCTACTATAGTGATATAGACTGGTGCACAGTCACTAAGGCTCACTTTCTCCATGTTGCGCAACTTTGAGTTGGCAGTGCCCAGTTGATTCTCCAGATCCTTCTTCTCCTTCTTGAGCGTGATGACCTGCTCCTCATAGGCTGTGAGCTGCTTCTCTGCCTTCTTCTTCTGTTTCTTCACAGCCTTGTACTTCGTTTGGATGTCGACAGAAGCTCCCTCCTCTGCGTCAGCAGACATGATGGCAGCAGAAGTGCACCAACTTGGCTTATACGCATACTTGGCACACACATGACCAATTTAGACCGATACAATAAAAACTGTTGAGATCCCAGTTGTCCACTTCCAGTCATTGAACACCAGGACGCAACATGGTTTACTTCAACGGAATCCAAAATCGAAGCGAATCCAACTCGAAACCCGTCGTTCAAAAGGGCGCCTCGGCGAGAGTGCTTCAACAGAAATGCAACCATAAGCTCAACACGACGAAGTGAAATATGCCAGAAGAGATCGAATGTAGAGCATGAAAATTCGCGACAGAGATCGAATGTGGAAATCCTCCTCGCACCCTGGAGAACTGAACTGCGAAATACCTAAGGAAGTACGCACTCGAGAAGTAGCACACCAAGAATCGAGTCACCGTGAGAACAGGAGGTGAAGGCACAGAGGGAATTTCAAGCGGGTCATGGACAGATCGCTTTGGTCTGACAGCACCTGAGACATCAGTGGAAATGTTGCACTCGACAACACTCGGCTCTCTAATTCAACAGTGGAAGTACTAGTGGTAGGAGCACCGAGAGAAGAGTAGAGGGTGACTTGCATCGATACACATGAAGCGAAAGATTCGTAAGGCACGAGTAGGCTACCGGCACTAACACTGGGCAAGGAAAAGAAAAAAAGCGGAAAGAGAAAGAGCGTATGGTATAGTATGGTGGGTGCGAATGTAATGGCCTAGGGGAAAGAAGGCACTCTCGCTTGCGCACACTCATTTGCCCTTGCTCTGCATCTTGGCCTTAATTCTGGCGAGGAGCTCCTGGTCCATCACAAGTCCCTCGGGAAGTCCAGACGCCACAGCGCTGACCGGAGCTGGGGAACCGGTAGCCTGAAAATGGTGCTACCGATGTGAAGTGAAAGTGCCTGTGCAAGGGAAGTATCGGTGTACAGTGTATACTATTATAGCAGTTCTAAGGCACCCACACTAGTGGTGGCGGGCTGCACTTTTGATCCGGCGCCACTCGTAGACGGCTTGGCCCCTTGCGTTTTCTCCGACTTGTCCTGCAAGTATATATTGGTATATACAAAGTACTAGCCCTATTTGATTGGTATTTCACATATCTTTGAATAGCATGGACACTTTCCAATAACCTTGCGCATTACTTTGTCCAGTTGCCTTTTCTTCTTGGCCTCTTCCTCCTTTTTCTTGGCCTCCTTCTTGGCTTCCTCCTCCTTCCTCTTCACCTCCTTCTTCTTTCTGGCTTTCTCCTCCTCCTCCTTCCTGGCAGCTTCCTCTTCTTTCTTTCTGGCCTCCTCCTTCCTGGCTTTCTCGGCATCCTTCTCCTTCTTCTTGGCTTCCTCCTCCTTCTCCAGCTGACGCTTGGCCAGCAGCTCTCGTCGCGCCTTCTTGACCTTGTCTGCGATCTCGGCGGCTTCAGCAGCCTGCTAGTGTACATGTTTTGAGTTGTTTGCATCAATGTGTACTTAGCATCACATCAAATGCACATCTTTGCATCATCTTGAACCACCTTTCGCTTTCGCTTCTCCTCCAGCTCAGCCCTGTAGTCACGCTCTATCTGTTCTCCTCTAATTTCCCATCGCGGTCGTCGGATCTGGCGATGAGTCTCGGTCGCTTCAGTGAGGAGGAACGACTGGTACCGCACCTTGCGCTTCTGCTTTGCGGTGGCGCCAACTGGCAAAGTGGCATCAGTTACATCAATAGATACATAAACTACAACTACATTGCTGTTCACGAGGTAACAACACACCCGCCCAAGTCGGCTGATTGGCTCGCGGCTTGCGCACCTGCTGACCATCTCGCCTGTTTTGATCGCGCTCCACGCTGCTACCGCGTCCTGTATCAGACACGTATAGTACATTTTGTTGCTCAAACATTGATACAAAGTATACGTGCTTGTGCTGTGTACTTACGCTCATCAGTGTCGACTGTGGTCCACTCCTCTCCTTGCAGGGCCAGGACGTCAGCTGGGACCGGCCTTGCGTTGGCTCTGGTCTCCGTGTCCCGCTTCTTTTGGTCTAAATGGTGCCGTTCATGGTTAACATCAGTGCCAGACAAAGGAAGGCACAGCAGAGACTACAAGGACCTCTCTGCAGTATCGTCACTGCCGGACAATCGCTGCGCCCACAGTCACCCCTGCACTTGTGCAAGCCCAGTAATGAGTTCCAAAGCTGCTGAGCCTTCTCTTTGTCTAGTTGAACAATGTAACTGTAACATTCACACCACTAATATCAGTCTAAACAAGCGCAACATACCTTCCTTGGTCGGGCGGTCCACATTCTCGAAGTGCACGCTGCCCCTCTGGCACACCTGTCGATTGTAGAATGTCTTGTGCTTTCGAATTGTGTCCCGTAGGGTACCCAGCGCACAGTGGAAAATACGAACCATAACAGCCTAAGGGGTGTACACCATTGATGTAACTGATAAGTAAGCAAAGCATGGGTGAATGAAACACACATCTTCCACTGAGAAGAATAGTTCCTCTAGCATTTTGCAAATGACTCGCAATGGCTCCGGCTGCCTCTTTATCAGTCTAGACAAACCGTAGTCAATGTCACCTCGCTTCACTCTATACGATTGGGTTGGCAATTCTGAAAATGACTAGGGACATCTGTTGAATAAATTGAGAAACACTTAGAAGCAAGCCAACTTCGAAGGGTGATCGGCCTCATGGATTTTGGGAACATTTTGAGCAGCTCTTGCCAGAACCCTTTGATTAGAGCAGTATTCGCTCGGCGGGACAGAGAAGCGACGTCATCCACTGCCACTTTGGACAGGTCGCCAATACTGTTGCATAGGTGCTGGTGGAATACGCGTTGCACTTGCACCTTATCACCCGACAACAAGAGATACTCGTTTCCATGGTGCACAAGGCACCCAAAGGAGACCTCCTCGACTTTGCTCGAGATGGATGACATGTGTGACATGGACCTTGGCATCGCACTGCTAGCCACTGATAAGTATGAGGAGTACTTCCCAAATAGTACTCTTTTCTGAACAGGGTTACACGGCTAGATAAACCTTGTGGTGTACACCCCTTACAACTGACAACCAACCTGTTCCCCTTCTCCAGAAGTGCCCTTGCTGGCTTGGCCCTTGTTCGCTTGGCGGCGCTGCTGCTCCACCCTATCGACAGTGATGCCAGCGTCCTCCAGAATCACTGCGAAGGAGAAGCCCTTGCTGAACTTGTCCTTGATGTGGTCGATGAGCGCAGTCTCGTTCACGAAAGCTGTAACAGAATGGTGGGTGTTTACTGAATGAGGGATGTATTGCAATATATTAATAGAAATGGACATGAAGGTCGATGAATGTAGTGATGTTGGAAAACTTTGAGGTCTTGCATGGCTAAAACCAAATGGAGCAGACCCTGCTGAGCCTTGATGTACTTGTCGCTGCCCTGGTGTTCCTCCAGCTTGCTGGCAAACTTGATGTTGAACTCTGTGATGTTGGCACTCCCACTGGTCCCACCGTCTCCGTGACTGGTGCTTCGGGACGGCCCTCCCTCCACGGCGGACCCATCTGCATGCATCATTTGGTTGACTGACACACTCCACATGCATATATTCAATACCCTTCCAACTGTATTACCAGTTCCACTATTCACTCGTCCGCTGTTGAATCCCTCCGCAATGGCTTGCCAAGGCATGGCTTCCGCAGGGTTGGCTTCCACAGGGTGCTGCTGCTGCTCCTGCAGGTCCACGTCCATGTCCTGGTGGTGGTGGTCCGGACCCTGCTGCGCAGTGGGGTTCCCAGGACCGAGGAAGGCCACGGCCAATTCGTCGACGTCGATGTTCGCCAGATCCCCGAAGTCCATATTGGTTGGCTGGCCCTGGCGGTGGGCAAAGCCCGGGGGTAGGCCACCCTGGGCGGCCTAAAGTGGGTTAATATGTTACATTGTCGAGCAGCGTACTGTGCACTGTTGACATCAATGTAAATAAGTACCATTTGCTCCATCCAATTGCGCTGACTCGCCAGCAGTTCTCGCAGCAGTAGCGTCGCCTGTGCAAGGTTGTTGGCTGCAGTGACGAGGGTCTGCTCGCGCGTTTTCGCCTCTTGCAGCAGCTTCTTCATGCTCTCCAGGAAAACCTTGCCATTGGCAGTGACTGCTCTCTCCACTGCAGCCAGCACCTTTTCTCGCTCCTCTATGCGGCCAGAGAGGGTCGTCAGGGACACCTTAGTCTCCCCACTGTTCACCGTCACAAACTCGTAGAAGTCGCTCATGAGATTGTCAGCCACCGCACGAGCAACCTTCAGGACAAGCCTGAGATGTGAACAGTATGTATAAGTACATTCCAGTGTTTCACTCCACCACCACGTCTGTCATTTCAAATAGCAGTACAAATCATCGACTCACTCCTCACTGTCTCCCTTTCCGCTCTTCTTGGCCTTCTTTGGCTTGGTGTTGTCATCGGTGGCACACGTCTCTGGGGCTGTGTCACCATCGGCTTTCTTCCGCTTCTTCATCAGCTTCTCCAGCGTCTTCTCCGCCTCCAATTTGGCTCTGGAACATCAACTGCGCAGTAGTAATACAGTAATCAAGTAGTAATACAAATATTACTATTGCGCAGCAATACAAATATAACTGTTAAGGATAGCAACGGTAGCATGCTTACTCCTCGCGGACTCTGTGGAATTCGGTGTAGACCATCCGCGACATGGCGTCGTGGTTGAAGTCGATCTGGGTGGGGCGAGCGTCCCCAGATTCCGGGTCAAACCGCAGCGAGATGTACCGCTGTGAGGCAGTGTGGCTGCAAAGGGGTTAACAGCATTCCAACAGTATCAATATTGTTCCTCCTCAAAGTAATCAGTGCCATTATAAATGCAAACCGTTTGATTCTGCCGATCTCCTTGACGGCGTAGAATGGAACCTCGTCGAGAAGCTTGTTGCTATTGACGACGAAAAGGATCCGGCGCCTCATATCCACTGTGTCGATCACCACCTTCTCATCTCCACCTCCGATTGGCTCGATCATCACCACCAAGCCAGGAGCCGCCTTCAGCTCAACTTCTTTACTGATGTTGATGAACGGCTTGTTCTTGTGCAGTGGGCTCGGAAGGAAGGGAGCCTTGGGACGGGTTCTTCGCACAAGGCTCCTCGAGTAGAACTGAAACAAAGTAATATCAATGTTTCCATGTTGTACGCAATGATATACATTGGTATAACCCACGGTGTAGTCGGGTTTGTCCACTTCGTCGTATGAGCATTGGTAGAAGACCTCTCCAGTTTCGACTATGGCGAAATTGACGACCTTTCCTTCGTAGAAGGTCCCGTTGTCCAAAACTTCGACGGCTTCACCCACTGGCAGAATGGTGCCGTGGTCCACTATCGTGTGCTGAGCGTACCCCTGTAACCAACATCCCACTATCCAAGAGAAGGGAAAGAAAATATTCATGCAAATGCAAGATGTATAAACCCAACAATAACACTGCATACAGTGCAACCAAATCAGTACCCTGCGGCACGCCTCCTGAGTCTCGGTCTGCACATCGGGAGGTATGTTGGAGATTCTGCGCAGACGAGTAGTGTCCCTGTCGTTCAGCTTCATTTTCGGGTTGTTGTGTTTGAGAATGGCGTAGGAGTCGGCCGATTTCATCATGACCCCGTAGGGGATGTCCGTGCCATCACGCTCCTAAATTCATCGATGCTTCTTCATCTGTTGTGATGTGCTAATGTGATTTGCATTGATATTGAGTTTACCTCCATACTTTCCGGATCCGAGTACTTGCTCGCCCTGTGGTCCCTTGCGATGAAGAACTTCTGAAATATCAATGCACTCAATAACAATATTAGGACGAATCCTTACAACAGCTAAAGGTAACAATCTATAATGATGCTTATGACATACCACGTCACTGCAGAACTCCATGGCGACCTCTCTCGACTCCATCGCGTCTAACTGCTCTCCAAAGGGGTCCCCACACACCACGAGTCCATTGTCTCTGCCCAGCATCGCACTGGCCGCCCACTCGGGAATGTCCCCCTCTTCCAGGATGTAGCAGACGGTTTGGCCAGGCATCTATGTATGTAGGTAACATCAAGAGTCATCATTTTAATCCCATCCAATCACACCTATATAACAATGCTGGATTGTACCATGAACGGGTTATCTTCGTCCAGCATTCCAGTCTGGGCGGTATGGATGTAGGCGTCCGAGACCGTTTCCACTTCGTCCGGTGCCTGATAATATATTTTCTATACCACTATGGACATGACAATGTGCAATAATTGTTATGAAAACATCAATAGAAACCATCTCAATGCTCACCAGTATCTCCTTGCCGGCTTTGATGGTTTGCGAGGCGGGCAGCTCCTTCTGCTGGTGCACATCCTCGTCAATCTTGCCCACCTCTGGGGGGTCCACCTCCCTATCTTGGGAATTCACCTCCACCTCCGTGCCGCTGGGCTTCGGGGAAGTGGTCGACGAGGCGAAAGGAACACCCAACTCGCTCTCTGGTGATTTGCGAGTGGTCGGATGCGAATTAGTGGCAGTAGGTGGAGATTCGTGCTCCTCTCCACCATCTTGCTCCTGCCCTCGAACTTCCTGACGAGTGCCCTCGTCACCCATCGCGGAATTTCGTCAGTGGATTAGAATTTTGTCAATTTTGAGGCAATTTTCGAACAATTTTGAACCAAAATTCGCGACGGAACAGGAGAAACAAAGCAAACTCTCGTTGCATGGAAAACCTATTACTAACATGTAAATTCACAGTGTATTACTGTAACCATTCTGATTCATGTCTCATTCCATACGAGACCATATATTTGAAAATGCAGTAACATAAATATTGATGTGGATGGCTGAGAGGTCTGCATTGCAGCACTGTTCTAGAAGAGAACATCGACTTTGTCTTTGTGTTGCTGCATGGCTGATGATTCTCATAAGAACAGTTCCTTCCATACGGTCGCACAGGTCATGAGGTCCAAGCTATACTGTTACAACCTATATCGGTACAAGCTATATGGTACGAGCTATATCGGTAGGTGTGATACCACCACAAAGACCATACTACTCAGCAACGGAAGCCGAAGTAAGCCATTTAGTACATCGCATATATCACTAGTTATGAATCAATTTGCACTTCGACAACCGTAAATATGTCTAGATATTACTGCAGAAATCGGCCTATACAGTACCCGTTTGGAAAATTCTATAAGGTCAGCAATTCGAATGGCTTAATCCAATGTAGGTGATACAAGAAACAAGAGATCGATAGAAGGAATCACACAGAGAAAGAACTACTGATATAATCGTCCCACTGTTTGGCATTCTTTCAGTGGACACCCCATGTCCGCACAGCATTGGGAATATTCATCTATACCATATGGCGGCAGGTGTGACCACGTACCTGAATTGGCGTAAACATTCATATAAATGACGCTTCGGTAATGTGTATATCAATAGATACATTTCACACGTTCGTAAACATTCAATATCGCAGAAGCATACACTGGTGGCAAACGGCGAAAAAATTTGCCGACGCGGTTTGGGATATCAAAATGAAGCGCTCGACCTCCTGAGCAAGAATCCGACAACAAAAGTTTCAAAAGGTCAATGAAAGGACTACAGTAACCAAAACGCGATGAAAACTGCAGATTTTGGTTTGTTATATCTTGGCACTCGTGCGTTGCAGAGCGGCGGTCTTGACATCGCGGAAGAGCTCATGGCAAGCCAACATCAAATCATGCTCACAATTAACCTGTAGTTTTGCGTTAGAATCCAGTGTCTTTTTTAAAATTTAGTCTGAAAAGATGATTTTCTTGGTATAAAGAATTAAACCCGAGCGATACCAATGTTGCGTAGCAAGACCACTCCAAAAAGTGTAGTCGCGAGGAGAGTCCAAGACGCTGCACGAAACCGGAAAGGGCCTTGCTACAATCTCAGTAAAAATTCAAAGCTCAAAACCACTCCGCTTTTTAGAAGAGACTTGTTCCAAATTTGCCTGCGCGTGTGCTGACGACTTTGCGGCGCATGCAGTGACTGAAGTGAGTCGGACGCACGGAGTTTGCGGTCGTCGAACGTTTGACAAAGTTTTGTGGTTGATCGAGCTCTCGTTAGCGGCCAAATGAGTAATAGGTACCGTGCAAGAGAGAGAGAGCGAACTGACAAGACAAGTCGACTGTTTGGTAGGCAATGATCGAACCCAAAAAGTCGCTTTTGGTTACAGTCTGCAAACTAACAAAGCCTAATCTGTAAAGGATGGCCAATGGCGCACGACGAGTTTCCTAATTTGCAACCACTTGATCACATACACATGAAAGATACCTATCTCTACTTGTACCTGTGCTGATACAGCTTCTCCCCTTGGGCGTGACTGGCGTGGTGCTTCAGCGAGCCAGGCAGGCTGGTTTTGTCTTCCTTGATGGGTATTCGCTCCAGGACTAGCACATCCGCTCCGTGCTCCTGCAGTCGAACCGTGTTCGCCTCCACGTCACGCAGGATCCTGCAAGTGGCAGTGTGACCAATAGAATTACAGTTTCAGTTGAAATTATGGTCTTGGCTTAGCTTCAGTTTCAGTTTCAGTTATGACATCTGCGCCAGTTTCGATTCAGTAACTGAAACTGAGTTTCAGTTAATGGAGGTCAGAAAGAGTCAACGAATTGCTCGAAATCATTCTTGTGGCATGGTATTTAGTGGACAAAGAAGCGATTTGTAAACTTGGGTTGGCGTCCATGCATATTTGGACCTAAATATGAGCAAAACGCCTACATATGCAGAAAAATTCGGCTAGAATTTATGAAAATCTGCTGAAACTTGGTAAAATTTGGCATTCAAATAACTGAAACTAAACTGTGAGTTCAGTTTCAGTTTTAGTTTCAGTTACGGAATCCGCGCGAGTTTCGATTCAGTTTCAGTTTCAGTTAACTGATTGTAACTGAAACTGAAACTGGAACTAGTTTAAGTTGCTATTGGCCACCTTGCCCCAAGTAGTGATAATCTACTGCAACATTCTATGACACACTTGAAGCGCATGAAAACTCGAACAAGAATTCCCCAGCACCCTCACCTGTTGAAGTCGTCCTTGTCCACGCGTAGGAACTGACAATTGTCCTCTCTCAAAGTAATGGTGGCCGCTCTCGGTGCATCAGTAACCAGAGCCAATTTTCCAAAGTCGTCCCCTTCGTGGAGGGTGCAGACCACTCCCTTGCCATGGATGGACACGTCCACGCTGCCCTGAAGTCGCTTCCTTCCCTTTCTCTGTTTGCGTTTTGCCAATTCGCTTTACAGTACGTGTACCTTCAGCAGTATGAACCAGGACCTTCCCTCTTCCCCCTGGCGAAACAGGACTGTGCCTGCGTGTCTGTGCTGCTCGAAGACCACAACAGAGGCCAGCTCCCGCTTGACCATGGTCGACAGGTGGGCGAGCGCCTTGACATGGACTAACTCATCGTAGACCAGCTCGAGCTCGGCTGCAGTGCGGTCTTGGGGCCTGCGGGGGTCAGCAGTTTGATAACCGATGCGAATCGACTCAAATGACCCCCGTCAACCAGCTCGGTAATGTGTCATTAGGTGTGTATGCCACTCATGCCGCGATGTGTGTGACCTGACAACGCGCGGCGTAATGACCCACTCACTGCATGCGACAACTGGCGGTGCACCAGAGAGCTGTGTCGTTAGGACACAAATTGCATCTGTCTGCCACCAACTCTTTTGTCAACAACAATCAACTCATTGTGTCTTGATGACAGCTCAGTGTGTCTGCTTTACACCACCAACTCTCTGTGTCATTGTCAGTACACCACCAACCCACTCACAGCTTCTGTAGAATCATTCTGAAGAGGGCGTCAGGGCCTACAGTAGCCAGAAATCTGAGTGCGGCGCCCACTTCTCCCTCCATCATTTCCAATTGGCCCTCCATGGCCGTCTCATAGTAGTCGGAGTCGAGCGGGGTGGCGCCCGATTGGAGCATCTCATCCACCGCCCAGCGATAGAACAGATACTTGTCCAGGAAGGGGTACTCGCGACTCACTGAATGTGTGATTGAAAAGGGGTTGTTGAAGGTGTTGAGACGATCAGCCTGTATGTTTCGAATGATAGGATGACCAAACCCTAACCCCCCTGCCACCCAACTCGTCAGCAAGCCAAGCCGTAACTAAGCTAGAGTAGTAGGGTAAGGCCTGCAGATACGGTAGCCGTTTGCGGACGAAAAGTAGCGCCACAGGCCAAAATCTGCCCAACTTATGCTGTCATGCAAGTTGAAGTAGACTAATGTCCGCCCACCATGCGCCAGTTGCCCGTGCTCCAGCAGTGACTGCCAGACCCCTGTAGCCTGGAGTCTGGTCAGTCTGCTGGTCGCACCACTGTCATCCTCTGAAGTGCCCTCTTCCATTGTCACTGGCCGGAATACCCTCAGCCACAGCTCCAGCAGCCAGTCCACCATCTCAGTGGCCACCATGCAGCTGGGATAGGTGCTGAGGTTCAGTCGGCGGTCCTGCACCAATCCTGGAGACCTGAGCCGCATCAGGGCGCGAAGGATGCGCCCTGCGCACTCGATTTTGGCCGCCACGCTCTGGGAAGAGGAGTTGCATTGCAGAAGTGTCAGTGTCAGTCAGTGATGAGGCGCAGAAATGTGCATGGCTGAGAGGGGGGGGGGGCGGGGGCGGGGGGGTATTGAACCATCAGACTGATCTTCAACCCTTAGAAGGGGTGGAGAGTGTAACACCTAGGGAGCTTGGAAGGTGTGTCCACCGAGGTAGAGCAACTTTAAAGAATTGCCCCTGCAAAGCACCCAGCGGTGCCAGAGGTTCCCTTAGGGTGGTGCAATTGAAACGCAGAACTGGACGAGGCCCAGTCGTAAGCAACATCTCCGTCTTCCGACCAAACGGACAAATCGTGAAGTTCAAACCGCGCGCCCTACAGTAATCCTGGGATTACCACGGACAGCTGCTCGCTCTAACTATTCATTTAGTCGACATTTTCGGAAGGGGGGGGGGGGGGATTACTGTACCCCACCAACCAACCACGCTGTTTTGCAAGGCGATGACACTGGCATCCTTGGCCAGTTGTCTGGACCTGCGGTCGTCCCTATCCCTCGAGTAGCCCCAGTCGTCCAGGAATCTACCCTCGGGGGGATCGTCGTAAACGTTCGTTTCTTCTAGGGGCTGATTGGCATAGGAGTTGCGAGCGTCCAATTGCTGAAAAGAGTGGAAAATCGCGACCAACAATTTTGTTTCTTGGATGTGTGCGTAGCGTAGTTTAGGTAGTTTGGTTTGCCAGCACAAACTGACAAGCGAATCTAGAGTGCACTTGCTTTCAAGCTTCGAGTCAGTTTGTGTCTATCTTTCATTTCTGGAGAATCACATTGTTCACTTCGAATATTGGGCGTTCACTTCCCAATTCTGGTGAGCTCCCTTTAGTGTTTGCGTAATCGCAGTCCATGAATGCAACTCACGCTCTCAAGCTGAGCCGAGCCGTTCTCCAGCCTGCTGGGGGGAGGCAGTCTGTCCACAACCACGGCAGATCGTATGCTGATTCCGCGTCCGTCCATCGTCGTGGCAGCGACGGTCTCATTATCGGAATTGTGGGCAACGTCATCTTGTCTTTCGAGTCTATTTCTCAGGCTGCTGTCAACTGGCTTGTGGTAGGCCTTTCTCGGCAATGGGGCCGTGGATGGGGCGACGCCTGGCGGATGAAGAGAGAAACTTCAGCTGTGGGAGTTTTAAATCCGTTCAACGGGAACGTAATGGAATGGAACTCACCGAGGGTGCTACTGATGGTCTGGCCCAGAAAGACCATGTGATCTTGCAGGAAGTCCTGGTGCTTCTAAAGAGAACCCCAATTCGTGCCAAACTCCCGTTCAAGTTCGAATCCCGCGCGCTACCGTAACCCCACACCGCGTAGATGGCGTCGAAGTCGTCCGCGTCCACTCTCAGCAGCCTGCTCTCGACTCTCACGAGCGCGGAGCAGCAGTGCCTCCTCCTGGAGCCCCTCCTTCCCTCCCTCACCGACTCCCCAAAGACGCTGCCAGTCAGGAGAGTTTTCACAGGGACCAATGGCTCCAGGGCGTAGCGACTGGCGCCCCTGCCCCCTCCCAGGAGAATGTTCACAGCCCCTTCGAGCAACACGTACCAGTCGGCGGCCTCGTCCCCCTGGCGGAAGACTGAAATCGGGCGAGAGATTTTTTTACAAAATTGTAAACGCAAGACGAGTAGACGAGAAAAGGATACTGTAAGTCAGTGCAAGCCAATGTCAACTCATCTGGCGGGTAAGTTTTTGAATGAGATGGCAAACCTTGGCAAAATTTGTGAAAACGGAAAATGGTCGCTTAATATTGGTCTATAATGTAGATTGATACAGAAGCAAAACAGTGACGTGGACGAAAGTTGCCTGAGCCCCAATCAATATTCTTCAAATTCAATTCTTATTGCCTACCCAACGTAAATCCTCCAATAAGCACCCAGTGCGCCTATTTTTTCAACCTACCTCTAGGAGGGGCGCTTATTGGAGGAAGCGTTTATTCGAGGGGGGGGGGCGCTTATTAACTCGACCCCTCAGGAGAGCCAAAATTTCACCAAAATTCCCCGTTGCTGTCAAATTTTTGCGCACATCTGCATACATTTTAGAGTGAAACTGTATAGCTTTTGATCAGAATACCTGCAACTAGTAGTAGTGCTGTCATATCTAGCCCAATCTTGTGTTAGGAATGGTCACAGAACCAGGGGTGACCATAGAAACTGATTTAGTTTCAGTTTCAGTTTCAGTAGCAGTACCAGTTTTCATGTTAGTTTCAGTTTCAGTTTCGGTAAAGAAATTTCTTGAGTTTCAGTTTCAGTTACTGAAACTGAGTTTCAGTATTAAGTACGCTGCTCGCGGCTTTAAAGCGTACGTGCAATCTTGCATCAATGCGTTGCTGCGTTGCTGATTACCATAATATGGTGCGTTCCAAGTTTTTCGTCATTTTCGATTAAGCAAAGTGCCAAATCAACCTAAGATGAGCCAAACATACACCTCAAACACTGAAACTGAAACTGAAACTAGTTTCAGTAGTGCGTACTGAAACTAGTTTCAGCATTGCACTAATACGATCCTTTTGTGGAGTTTCAGTTTCAGTTTCAGTTTAAATATGGCGGACCATTTCAGTTTCGGTTTCGGTTTCAGTTTCAGTATATTTATAGAAACTGAAACTGAAACTGAAACTAGTTTCAGTTTCTATGGTCACCCCTGCACAGAACACATTATGGTAGTGCTAGTACAAGGTGGGCGCCTATTTGCTCAACCTTCATCTAGGAGGGGCGCGAGGGGGGCGCTTATTCGAAGGGGGTGGGGGGCGCTTATTAGAGGATTTACGGTATTTGGACTGTACACTGAAAACAACTTTCTCACAAAACAACCCATTCACCCAAGCAAAATCCCTCTAAAACACCCACGAACGACTCCAGGCTCGATTCTCTCTTGGCTCCCAAACAGGCAGAGGTCCCGCAGCAGAGTCCAGTCCCACTTGGCGAAGGCGGACTCGGTGCTCAACTGCTCTGCGCTGATCTCCGTAGAGAAGGCGCCCTCTCCTCCTCTACTGCGCAGGCGCTTTTGATTGAGGCGCATGTTGCCCGCAGACGAGCTGAAACGAGGCGGCGTGGCCAGTCGCGGCGATAACGCCTAGCGTAGGCAGCGTGCGTGCGTGCGTACGAGGAGATCGCGCCAACTTCTCGGAATGACTCGCAAGTATTGGGTATGCTGATAATAACTGGCGACTACCTGAGTGGCTTCCTATGGGCCTCTATCTGTAGCGCGTTTGATGGCTTTGCACTCACATCCGGACTCTACCTAGATAGATACCAGGCTGTATTTTCGGACGCGGTCCCTTCGCTGCCCTACTCAAAAGCCTAGGCGGGCTCTGACTGAGCGAGTGGAACCTCTAGCCTTCTCAGATGTCTCAATGGGCTTTTAAGATCAATTTGTCTCTCTCGCTTCCTTCCTCCCATTACTGCCTAGCAACAACCCTTTCTGTCAGACATTGACCTACTGGGGCTGCATATATCCCATTTGTAAAGGCTCTTAGGTGGAAATATGTATGTAATGGACTCGTGCAGACCCGCTGAGGCCATATTAGCGGCATCCCATTTGCCTTCAGCTTGCGTGAACACAAGGGATTAGCCGGAAGCACAAGTTACACAGAGTATGGATTCCATTAGCTCCTGACGTCAAGCGGCAAGCGGGCACAAGTTCCGTAACAGATGAGACGGAAGTATGAAGGAGGATCTTGCAAATCAGACATGGGTGCCAATAACAAGATAGTAAGACTACAGACGGTTGGCTATTGGCTGTGTTTACCTATCACTTACACATGAAGGAGTGATTTTAACAGAAGTAGGTACCAATATTATGCACATAAGAAGGCTTTTGCTTGGCTGCCTTGCAGGCTTACCCCTGGAGAGTAAGCTCGATCTTAGGCTTAGCGTTGAGCATAGGCTGCGATTTCACGGTAATATCCTTGACTTATTTGGTGTCAATAGGAATTATGTGTACCCGGAAGTTGTGAAAAACGCGTATGCATATTGAATACGGTTGTATGCATATTGCATACGGTTGCCAAGTCCAATGCAACAGAAAAGCCTCAACACTAGTCGGAAGAGCTCTGGGAGCAAAGTAATCGCCTGAAAAGCTGCTGAGCTGCTGCGTGGGACCAAAGACGCAAAGACACTAGCGCCAGGGCCCGTTTTCAATTTGCCACCTCCCCCCCCCTCCCCTCACCTTAACATTTCCTGGTGGGGGGGGGGGGGGTGCAACCCCCCCCCCCACATACACACACTATGAAGGAGGGAGGGGGCGCGGAATCGCGAGAAAATTAGAACTGGAAGTGTGGGAGGGGGTAATTTTGGGCCGCTTGCGTCAAGGCCCACAGATGACGGGAAACTATTTGGGTTTCACAGAGCGGAGCGCTCAGCGTGGAAAGGCAAGCGAACGATAGGTTTGGCAGGGAGAAGGGGTGTCAAGAGAGACGTGCAGGAGCCCCTGCATACAAGCCCCATCTGGCACCGAGTTTACAGCCTCTGGGCACCACTGGGCCACCAGCAGCCTGCAGTAACTGGTAATGAAGTGTCGACGAATTGAAAACTGTATTTACCTGGTTCTACTGGATTGCAAAGACTGGCGCGCTTACTTGCACGTACTAACCGCCAACCGGGTTTAGGCTTGCCATACGCGACTTCTAGTCAGCAGATATTCTAGAAACCGGGAACACTTACTTTTAACTTGGATTGCGATATTGTTGCCATCACTGAATAGTCGCTGGCATTCTGTTGCCTAATGATTCGTTAATAAGCCAAGGCAGACCTGCCTAAATACCGTTTTCTTACGTGGGCGGCTCATCGACGCAGAAAAACATGATCACGACACGCCCACAGATTAACAACAAGACAGCCTACTTTCATATTCTGAATGACGCGTGTTGCAGCCAGGTAAAAGCTGCTTATGAAGGGGGCGGGGACTCATTAAATGATAAGTGCACACCTTTGCGAAACCTTTCTCCATCAATTCAGGAGGAAGGCAGAAAGAGAAAGGTCGTGTCAAATCGAACTCCGCAGATTAAGCTCAACAAATCTGCATTCTTAAATTATACCTACCTACCTCATTACAAAAAGCCGTAAGTCAAATCTAGATAAATCAAAGGTTGAATGGAGCCAAGCACTTGAGACCGACTGTCGTTTTGCTGTCGGCGAGGGACAGATCGCAACTGTAATGTAATACCAACACACTGTACATGCAAATTTCTGTCCACTGCTCAGAAAATATGATTTCAAGCCTATCACCAAGGGGCACATATGTGCGCACTTTGTGCCACTTTGTACCATTCTCCACGCTTTGCTCAGTGGAGAATTAGCCTGGGAAAGACACATGTGCACACGCAGAGCGTTGGAGGCGAAATGGCGTGCGTCAAATCATCATAAAATGAGCTCGGAGAAATAGAGGGCAGCCTTACACGACGCGAAAAGAGCTGAAATGTACCTAATTAGAATTAAGCAGACGGCAAAAATGAATTTGAAACATGCTCTAGCGGAATATACAGCGAAAATTGGAAGAAACGGCAGGACACTATTCAGTTCACTGTGCAATGTGCGCACTCCAAGACTCCAACGGACACGCTAGACATCCACAGAGGATATTCAATTCAAGATTTCTCTTCTTTGCATCCCTTATCATTCAGCAGAAAAGACTGCTGCATTTCACCAATGCACGCTGTACAGCACGTTCCCAGATGCCGCCATAGGCCACGCTCAGACGCTAGGCTAGACTACAAATGGCACCCACACAGCCATTATACAGCATTCCCCCTCCTTCCCTCCCCTCCTCCCATAAGGGCAAAGAGTGCCAGGGATTAATTCTATTTGGTGTCGTCAGCCCGCCAGACCGTAGAGTGCTCTCTACTTCCCAGCCTCCAGCAGGAAGCGAGTTATCGATTGCTTCTACTCTTTCTATGGAATAGTGGAACGTGTTGAGGCTATACACATATGTGTTCCACGCAAGGCACACGTTTATAGCGTGCCATGCATGCATAGAGGTTGTAAGGAAGGTGTAGGTTGGTCACGAAAGAAAGCGTGGACAGAATGGAACACGTGAGCTGACACACAGTACCACGTCATAGCCTAAAGTGCCTATTATCAATTCTCGCGCTTGATTTTGAAAGCAACTTGAAAGTAGGTACAAGTCTACAAAAGTGCAAAATTCATCAGGAGTTGAGCAGACTCCCGAACTTGCATCAGTGTAGCCGTACGAAAAGCAAACTGTTCAAGCAGACGCGGCTTTTGGTCGTTGCGTGAATGCCATGTATGTATGTACGTTTTTTGCAACGCAGCTTGCGACAATATTGGCAGAAGGGCAGTTTAAATCCTAATATGGGCATTTACAAAGGGGTGAGCGCTTCCTGTGAATAGACTACGATGGTATGTAGCGCTTCAACGCATAATAGAAACCGTTTGTTGAGTGGAAGCGCTTAGACTTTGTCGCAAACCTGGGATCCTCTGGATGTCTCTCCTGTGAAGCTGTAGCATCCTTCCCTCCACTCGCTTTGACTCCAGACGCCTCCCCAGATGTCGTAACATTGTCAGTTACAACGGATTCGGTTTGGGAACTCCTCTGACGACTCTCTTCTCGCAGCCAGTCCATGAAACGCTCGTCTTTGGCTCCTGGCTTGCCCCACAGTAGACGTTCCACCCTCCTTTCGGCTGTCATGACTTGTGGAGTGACTTCAGATGTGCTTCAGACGTGTTTCGGATGGCTGGAAGACGCTAGGGCATTTCCTGTCAGAGCTACAGAGTCACGTCACTCGCGCGCTGTGTTCATGAATGAATTACGTTATACAGGCGTGCCGCCGCTCTGAAAACCTTACACGGATGGGTGTCGGCTAATGCTGTGGATTAATCTTGGTTGTTTGCTAGCAGCGCTAGAACGCACGGTTTCCATTTCAGTGGGCACTTTTGGAGATGGAAATTTGTCATTGGGAGAAGATTTCGGTTTCACTTCACTTCACACGGTACGCGCTATACAGCACAGTTTACAGTACACACACTACCGAAACTGGAAACGATGAGGTTCAAGCCACAGTTGCCTGGCCACAGTTCCAAGGCTAAGACAGCGCACTTTGAAGCTGCCTTAGAAGGGTGACCAATAGAAACCTAACTTTTCAGTTAGGTTACCGTACCGTACTTAAACTAAAACTGGCAGAAACTCCTTGCAATTCTCATCACAGTCGTACCTACATATCTAATCTATGTATTGCTAGGCATGAAACTAACTGAAGTCTAGCCTCTAGAAGGCGCTAAAGAGTCCACAGGATGTCAGCACTAAAGCAAAACCATTGTGTAATTAATTGCAGCGTTGCACCTCCATGACAGAAGCTCGGTTCACCACATAGTACCGACCGTCTCCCTAAACCGAACGTCACACAAGTACGTTCAAACATCATCTAAGCGCTAAACAAATGGCCAACCTCCAAATCAGCGCCCCCGCCCCCCCCCGAAATCGAGCTTAATATTGGCAAAATTGACCCGAATGCCAAAATTAAATACGACGCGGCAGGGATACCGGAGCTCCTGATATTTGCCAAAATTTTGTCTCCGGACGATATTTTCATCGTAGAATCGTTTTAAACAACTTTTGGAAACGATCCGGCTACACATTTGCGCGCTACACAGACGTCGAAAAAAATGTGCTGAAAATCGCAGCCCTCTCGACCCCCCCCCCGAAAAGTTGCGGGGAAAATAACTTTTTTGCGCTCCGCCCACTTTTTTTTTCCCGAAAATTTCATGGCTTCATTCGCATCCAGGACGGATCGGGGAAGGAGCTCCCCCCCCGGTCCCCCCCCCCCAGCTCCTACTCCGCACGCACAGCTCCCCGTCTTAACCCCACCCTGGGAAATTCGCGAATTTTTCAAACTTGGCGCCAAAATGGGTCCTTTTGCCCGGATCCCAATTCTCTTTTTTTTCCACCCTTGGGTGATTATTTTTGAGTAACTAATACATATCAAAAAAAGATAGTATATACCATTATATGCAACTTTCGAATTTTACCTCTTGTCCCCCCCATTCCCCGGTACTTTGAAAATTTAAACTTGCTCAAAAATGGCGACGGGAGCGTGACCCCCCCCGTTGGCCATTTCCCCCCCCCACTTATACGAGGGCTACCCAACCCAAAAGACCGTTTGAAAATTGTCCCCCTCCGGCACGAATGCTGCTCACTGTAATTTTCTGTGTTTCGCGCACAAACGCTATATACTCCCACACTTTTTATACTCCACAAAAGTGTGGAGTATATAGCGTTTGTGCGCGAAACACAGAAAGTTAGATCTAACGGCGTTCGCGCGGCAGCGGCCGATTTGCAAACGGTCTTTTGCGTTGGTAGGCCTAGTAAGTGGGCAGGGTGCAGACACGAAACGGGGTCATGTTGTGTTGAGGTGAAATTTTAAAAATTTAAATTTTCAAAGTACTGAAAAACTAAAATAGTACAAGGTAGAACTCGAAAAAGTTGCATATAATGGTATATACGATTCTTTTGATATGTTGTAGTATCTCTATAGGGCCGGGAGGGTGGAAAAAAGAATTGGATCGCTGCGGGACCCATTTAGGCGCCGAAGTTTGAAAAAATTCGCGATTTTTGGCCTCGGGTCGACTTTGACGGGCTGCTGTGCGAGCTAGGAGGAGCTAGAGCGGCGGAGACCACCTCTTGCTTGCTCCTTCCCAGATGTCCTCTATCGAATGAGCCATGAACGGAGAAAATCGGTCGAAACACAAAAAAGTTATCTTACACTGCGAATTTTTCGACTCCGGGGTCGAAAATTGCAATTTTCGCGTTTCGGCGTCTGTAGCGCTGAATGCGTTGCCGACTCGTTCCAAAAGTGTTCCTTCAAACGTTTCTGCGCTTAAAATTGGCCCAGAAAAGTATCCTCTGAAAAGTTTTCAGAGCGTTACACTATCCCTGCCGCGTCGGTTTGAATTTTGGGCGTCGGGTCGACTTTGCCAATATTATGCTCGATTTCGGGGTTTTCGGGGGCGCTGATTACGAATTTGGCATCCGTTCAGTGCATAGATGATGTTTAACGTACCGGGTTTTTCCGAAAAAGCGCCCCCCCCCCAAACAAGCGCCCCCGGGGCGCTTATTTGGCATTTCTTTCCAAATACGCGCCCCGGGGCGCTTATTTGGAGAAAAGATTCTTTGAACAAAATGTGCATTTCGCTTCCTTGCGTTAACTGTTCACCTGGAAAACGAGGGTCTGAGGGGCCGATTTGAGCCTGAATTCTCCATGATGTAATGAGAATTCAAATGAGTATGCATTGAACACCAGTAAGAATATCATTTTGTATGACAATACTCACCGATTATGCACCTCTGTTGAGGATAAGCTCCAAGTGCCGAAAAGACACCAAGTTAGACTTTCCAAATAACCGCCCCGGGGCGCTTATTTGGTTTGAGTCTGGCCTCGCCGAAAGTGCCAAAACTTAATTAGCGCCCCGGGGCGCTTTTTCGGAAAAACCCGGTACCTACGACGAATTTGTATGCTAGCGTACCCCAAGTGCAAAATTTCAGTTCCCGGAGTCCATAGGAAACTAGGGGTGTTGTATGTCGAATCTGAGGTTTTTTGGGATGTATGTACATAGATCACGAATTCAGCATTGCTTTTGCAATTGGGGGTGCCAGGGGGCCACAACAGCAGAGGAGTCACCATGCGTAGGAGTTCAAATTTGTGGAGTATACTGCGTCCCCCGGCGGACGACTTGCCTGGTTGTGGAGTATAAAAAGTCAATTGTAGTTTAGCTTAACTTAATTTAACTTAATTTAATTTCAATTTCAATTTAATTACTCAAACTTACTTCAATTTACTTTACTTTACTTTACTTTAATTTAATTTAATTTAGTTTAATTTAATTTATATTTAATTTAATTTAATTTAATTTAATTTAATTTAATTTAATTTAATTTAATTTAATTTAATTTAATTTAATTTAATTTAATTTAAAGCAATACGTAACTGAACGAAGTAATACAACAT